>CM023449.1:111996992-112204492 GCA_013339765.2 Haemaphysalis longicornis | reverse complement strand
GAATAGTTCTGCAGCAGCGCAGAGAATAGAAATTGGGCGGCAGTTTGCAGCGTTTAATTTTGACACTGACTTAAATATGGGAACAACCCACGCAGTCTTCCAACGAGTGGGGAACTTGCCGGTCATGAGGGAAGTTCGAATTATACACGTCAAGACGTGGACAAGGAGGTGCCTAAACGCTTTCAGTACTGTAGAAGGAATGGCATCATTGCCGCACAACACCGACTACTTCACTCGCTTTAGAGCTTTTGGCAGAAGACTTTCGGAAACCAATTATTCTAAACATTTATGATACCCTGGGGACATTTTAGTGGCGTAGACTGAACTTTCTTGCCGTATACTGAACGGAATTGTTGCGCAAAGGTGTTAATAATAATACCAATAATAATATAACAATATTAATATCATAATATTAATAAAACTTTATTTTTGTTCCTTAAATGCAGATACAGAAATAGGAACCCCGCGATAAAACTGTCGTAGACACCTTGACGACGCCTTCTCCTCAACAGAAGCGGCGCAAAAACAGACTAGAAAAATATATAATAAGAAGCCAACAAAAGTACATTTCTTTGCGTCTTTTCTACTCAACAGAAGCGGCGCAAAAACAGACTAGAAAAATATATAATAAGAAGCCAACAAAAGTACATTTCTTTGCGTAGCACGTAATGACCGCCATGTTCAATGGGTGCAAAAAATAGGCAAGCAGGAATGCAAATGCAAAACATGAAATAAAATGATAAGACATTGAAGTACTCATGCTTTGTACGAACCGTGGACAAGTGGAATGCACGCCTTCCGCCTGAGTGCATGCTACATGTGAAAGGTTTGACATTTGTGTTAGAAACATAATGTAACCCTCTCCTGCTCGGACGGTAACAAATTGCCTGCAGCATCCATAAATAAATAAATAAATAAATAAATAAATAAATAAATAAATAAATAAATAAATAAATAAATAAATAAATAAATAAATAATAAATAAATAAATAATAAATAAATAAATAAATAAATAAATAAATAAATAAATAAATAAACAGAAATGGCACGTCGGTGGCGCATCGAACATCTGTATATATCAAAATGGGCACACTGACACGCATTTAAAACAGAAGGCAGAATATACTCTGTACGCTCTTTTTCAGCATTCAAACGAGCTGAAGGAACCGCCCAAGGTTCTTTATTCGTAAAAGGGTAATTTGTTTTCTTTTCGTCGCAACTGGGCCACATTACACATATGTTTTACATATATTTTTGTTCCTACTTTAAATTGGCGAATCATGCGAGAATTGTTCAATTTGAATACTTTTATAACACCGCTTTTAATAAAAGCGTCCTTGGGTGGCTTACCGTGTCTTTCGCTGAAGACATGACGAAGAAAATTTGTTCAGCAAATAAACTTTTTTATCGAGGAATAGATTGCAGTGCCGTAAACAAGTTGACAATATTTTATATTTGAATAAAAAAGCGAATTGTACAGTAGCAATTTCAAAGATTTGGGGAGAATGTACCCTAAATGACCAATAACACAAGTCATGCTACCCATCTTAACTACAACATGGTCTACATGATTATTCTACGACGTGTTTGCAGAAAACACTGACCCAAGGAAATTAAAACTGTCCACAAATTGTAAATACCGAAACTTCAGTGTAATGACACAATCAGAGGGAACCGGTTTGTTCTAGCATACCCCGTAATCCAGCATACCCCCTTGCGAACAAATGTGTTGTTTAACACGACGTAAGTAATAGTTACTCCTGATAGTGGTGGCGTCATATCAACTGCGAAGACATTTCTAAGCACAGTTATAGTCAGTAGGAACCGCATTATTGTGGTACGTTTGGTTTTTAGTACCGTGTTTGCACGTGTAAGGCGTCAGTTTACTTTTATAGAGGTTTCGAAGCATATGCAATTTCGACACCCGTAGCGATAGCGTCAAGATTGTGCTGTAGGGGTACAGTGTTAGAGAGGGCAAGGGGACTCAAAGAGCACTGCAACATTCAAATAGGAGCCGCTTCGTTATCTTGCCAAAAACGCCATTAACAATACCGAAGATAAACCTGCGCCCTGGGGAGTTCCTAAATTTAGACTCCTAATTGTAGGCAAATGTTTAGCATAGTAAAGGTAACGCATCCCGTTAAAAAAAATTCGTCATTTGATACGTTTTGGGGGGACACGAAGGGAAGGTAAATTAGGAGCAGATGGTTCTGAGATACGCAATCGAATGCCTTTAAACTATAGAGTCGTAGCATTCGTTTGTATGTGACGGCCCGTGTGTCTGTAGGAATATAGAGTTGTAGCATTCATTTGTATGTGACCGTCCTTGTGTTTGTAGGAATAAGTCATGTGCAAATTCGACTGGTGGAGCTTCGTCAGAAAGATGATATAGTATGCGCGAGGAGCTTATATGGAATTTTGTTTAGAAAGATCACAGGCTAATTAGTGAGGCGTTCGTCTTTCTGCTGTGAAATTGGCAATTGCCTTCCATTTTTTGCAGTAATTGGGCAAGGCGCCTAAATATTGGTTAAACATCAGGTACAGAAGTTTATTAGGTAGTGTTGCAATGTTTCTAAGTGGATATTATGCTGTCGCAGCCGGTCGTGGACGATATTTTCAGCAGTGGATTCAGTTAGATGTGCCATCTACATTCATTTGAATTTCAGGCATTGTTTTCGGACAGTAGTAGGGCATAGTTTCAACCGGACAAGTATTAAGGTAGTAAAGCACCGACGGGAACTAATTTATTAAGGGCCCCTATTCTTTAACTGGTGTTATCGGTACAACTGAGTCGACCACGTTTTCGTGATTGTTTTGAAGCTTGGCGTAAACAACGCGATAAATGTTCTTGGAATTTATGAAAAGCATTCAAGTTACCCGAATAGCAGTAATGGTCGGCTGCAATTTACGCTTTTAAATGCAGAGCATTTCTTAGCCTCGCCTCTTCCTGCGTCGGACGGCGTCCACAGCTCCGCGTCCGCAGCAGGTGCGCCTCTCCTCCTTCCCTCCTCTCTCTCAACAGCAGCTGGCGCGCGCATGCCGTCGTAGTCAAGCCGTTCGCTCCGTCCGCGGTCTCGGCGTAACAGGTGCGTGATAGCAGCGCGGTGGGGCGTGGAAGGACGCGCGCTGCTTGCGCATGCGCGCTCTCCCCCCGTACTGCTCTCCCTCTACTGCGCGTGCTGCAAATATAAAGCGGCTAGCGGTCGCTCGTGCTTCAGTCACTGCGTTGCTCCTTCCTTCCTTGGTTGACGCTCGCTCCATCCTAACGCGACTTTACTCTCCTCTCTCTACCCCAAACCAACACCAACGCAACTACGACCCCACTACCCACCCTAACGCGACTTTACGCGGCGTTAACGACCCCCATGCTCTGCATTTACTCGTGTTCCCCTCGCGGGAACGAGCGGGAATTTTTTAAATTCATTTTCACATATGTCGTCCGGTTCCTATGCTATGCGTCTAAGCTTATTTTTGTTTGCTGTTTTAGAAGTTTTCTTGCTAAGCACTGATTTCAAGTATTTCTATTGCCTTGGGCTATTTCAGTCGAACTTCGTAATTATAGTAGCGTGATGTCTTTCCTCTGGGCTCAGGATTGTGTTTTTATCAAACTCTCGATTAAAGTTCACAGAACGGCTCACGTAGGACTTTTAGCATTTTTCCTAAAGCGACTAGGTTCATCTCTGATGATCTCATGGTTTCATTTATTATAATCGTTTAATTAACTTGATAACTGCCCTCCTTTTTGCAGAAGGATATTTGAGGAAGGTAATGGTCGCTACTCCTGGGAAGACTCGCACTCGATATGTCATCGAATAAACTGGTCAGTAAAAGATCAAGCGTGATATCTCCTCTAGTGGGACTGGTTCTTGCTTAATATAGGTTAAAGTTCAGAACGAAGTGTTGAATTTGTTTGGAGTGATTCCGTGGGAATCGATTAAATAATAAAACAACTGGCCAATCGATGTGAAGGAAGTGGAAATCCACATAAAAAGTGTAAAAAATGGTAAAAACATTGCGAAATAAGTCGTAAAAAAGCAAATAACTTTCTGGTGGTACTACAGTAAACTGGGCGTACAGAGTAACGGAGAGAAGGGAGAGTAAGTGAGGCGAAAAATACGCATTACTTTGTATGTCCAGTTAGCGCAATAATTTTTGTAATACCTTCTGGTAGCCTGTAAGAAATGTGATACACTAATTTGCGCAAAGAATTATGTACACATGCCATTGTTCTAGCTTGGAATTTTGACAGATGAGAGAGTAGGCTGTTATTGATTGCGACCAGAACGCCGCCTCCTCTCATATTCTTTCGCTCATGATGGTACACCGTGAAATTGTGGTTCGAAAGCTTACCTTTACAATCCTCGGTGTCGTCAGCCAGCCTTGTCTCGATAAAAAGACACGTCAGTGTCGAGGCCAGGAACAAAACCGAGTACCTGGCTGGAAAAGTATATTTGCGGATAAGCGGTTGCTTCGACGACCATGGTTAGACTGCGTCACTTGGGACAAGCTTCGGTACTGTCACACCACTCGCGAGTGTTTAGTTCGAATGAAGGATAGTTTACGCTTTCTAAAACAGCATGTTGGCACGTCCCAAAAAATGCACCTTATTTCCTACGCGCAGTATGCCGACGGGTAGTTTAGAAGCGCATTTCCGAAGCGTATGAATTGTAAATTTTATAGGAGCGCTTATGGCCAGTACTCAGGGCGAATTATTCTCTGATAAAATAATCGGTTGCCTTCACTTCGCAGCCGCAAGGATGAATGTTTTCGTTAGCCTTGAAGGTTGTTAACTCTACAAAAATGGCTTCTGCCATTTCATATTTGAAAAACAAATTGCCCGAGGAACTATGCCGAAAGAAGTCTCAAAAGAAGGAAAATAGCAAAGCTCAACAAGGAATTTTGTGGAATGAGAAACTTCGAAATATATATGGCCCTAAGGGGAAATAAGTACAGTCAGAAAGAGACACAAATGCTACAGCCATTAATTTTTCTACCCTTGTATGAATTCTTGAGGAACACAATTTCTCAAGACGTCAAATTGTTGCTTTGATGATGATGATGATGATAATGATGAAGAAGTTGACAGACCCGTGGCTAATGTCTCTTTCTTTTGCTTTTGCGGTGTGAAAAGCTCCGTTGATTTCCCACGCTTTCCACATAATATGCCTGCAGAATATAGTCACGTCCTTAAAGGAGCCATGAAGACAAAATGCAAGTTGGGTTTATAAGAAAGACTGCTTAGTCCCAATAACAATGATACCAATATCATCGCAATCTTCGAATAAATACTGGTGATATTAAAGAAAACGTGTGAAGCCGTTGCGACTCCCTAGCAAATTTCCCGCAACTTTTCTATGACGTCACAGAACCTTGTTTGTGCGATTCGCGGCCGCCTAACTAACCGGTCGCGAAGACACATGACTGGACCACTGTAATGGGCATCTAGTTCCATTTGAAAGCATCGCTTGACTGCTAACGTGCAGTTAACGCACTGAAAATTATGTTTTATTGTTGGCCCGTATGACGCCATTCTTGCTCATAACACGTCGATGTGGCGCAAAATATGAAAGTTTTTCAATACTTCTTGCATTTTTTCATTAAAAAGCATCTCTTGCAGCTGGAATGGAACTGAGTGAGACACTGAATCCTAGTTCTTTCAAATTAAACGAAGTTGCATTTTCTCTTCATGGCTCCTTTAAGGATGCGACTTACGTACGTGGTAATTATTACCAACATGACAGTGCCCGTCATTATTTAACGCCTGTGCTTCGTCAGGCTAACGTTCACACAGCGTCCTGTTTGGCCGATATAACCTCAGCCGCCTGTAGCAGGGGTCGCGCACATCGCCAAGCTGCGCCATGCATCCCTTACCAGGATGTCAGAGTGGCCTTCAACATTGAATGTAACGTGGAAAATAAAATTGTCTTTGACTTTCACTAACTCAACCTCCGCGATGCGGGAACTTGTGCGTATTCTTGATAGAGCACCCCCGATGGACCGTCGTTACTGCGTTTGCGGTACCACAGATGCTAAACAATTCACTCGCTGCAGAGAAAGCACCGCGAAATGTTTAGCAGTTCCCCACACCCGTGAGACAAAAAAAGCATCCCATGAGCATAAGGAAGGACCGCCATTTTTTCATTTGACCTTTATGGGGTCATTTTAAGGCCCTACTTTGGTCAGTCTGCCTAACTTTGCGCTAACTGCTGACATTTTGCTGTCAGCGAAGCAAAACGTTTCCCGCCTGTTTACCTGTTTGTAAAAACTGCCGTCCACAGAACGAATGTAGAATATTCTGAGCACCGCTTTTAGGAAGAAAACTGCAATGCTACACTTTAAAATCCCAGAAGGCGCTTCCGTCAGCGATGAGAAGGCGTGGAAAAAAACTCAAATCCCAGCAAGTGATTTGAAATCACTTTATGGGAAGTGGGGAAATACCGAAAGCGACCGTGCACGCGAGTACTACATCAGGCGCCGCGCCGGGCTTTTTGTCAGCTGCATACCTGATCTCTACAATATGCCACCGAATTATATGGGCCGAGCAGGGTACTGCTCGAGTGCTAGGCAGCGGAGACAGAGCACTCAGAGGATTTAAGCACCGACGTCCACTCCCATTCGGCTAATCACTAAGCCCGCATTCTAGGTCTGAGTCCCGTCTTCTACAAGACGACTATACCCGACAAGCATAACGAGGCCAAAGTGCCGGAAATCGTTGAAGCATACCACTTTGCAAAAGAGGGGAAAGAAACCTTAGCCAAGACAATACAACTTTACTCTCTCAGAGTTTGCGTTTTATGATACCTCAAGGAGAAAGAAAGAACCGGAATAACTGCAGTAGCATTTGTGTCCTTCTGAGGCTGCATCTGGCCTTCAGACCGTATACATTTTGGTCTTTTTGGCCTAAAACCTGGGTTGTCAGCTAGGGTGCGTCATGACGCTACGGTGTCTTTCGTCCTTGGTTCGCACGCATTAATTTTAATAACTTTGCAAATTCTCCAGGCTCTATCGTTCTATTCTATTCTTTCTTATGAAATGTGCCTAAATGGTGTGCACATTCAACGCTGTTTCTGACCAGATGCAGCTCCGAGGTGACAGAGCCTAATTAGTCTGAGCAAATCTGTTCGAGAACCCTGACAATTTCTGCGTATCACCAACACCTGGTAACAGAAAATATATTCCTCCGCGTTCCTTTCTAAGTATTGTTGTTTGCAGCTTTCATATGGTTAACCTTCTGCACAGGTAGATCTGAAATTTTGGATTTAGAAATTTTGAAATTTTGGAGAATATACAGGTAACTTTGAAATAAAAAAGGAAGATATCATCTAGACAGGGCTAGCAATTCTTCGAAGAGCTAAGGAAGACCTTCAGCAGAAGCGAACGCAAAGTTACGAATGTGAAAAACTCTAAATACGTTCAGCGGTACGCCGCGACCACCGTGCCTGTGCTGAGCTAAGAGCACGGATGGGGTTCGGGGTGACCCAGGTAACGTCGCTAAAATTTAAATAACTCGACAACCCCCCGTGGCACAAATAAGTACTACCAATTGCTTTTTTCGCCCTAGCAAGGGCTCCCGATATGTGTAATCGGATTTTGTGTAGCAAATTACGAAAACAGAGTTTTTAAGCCCCTGTGGTGGTCCCAAGGTTTCCAGTCTTATGATAGCACAGAGTTGCCTAATCTTCACGTAGCCCTGCCAAAAGTCCACCGTTGTTCCGATAACCAGTCTTTCGGCCCAGAATAGTGTTCAAATGGCGAGAAAGGGCGCTAATATACCTTCAGCGGCCCTTTTGGCCAGCTGAGTCATTTATCGTAGCCATACACTTAGGCACACCACTCGCTCGCATTTTCCAACGGCCAGACGTCAGTCGATCTCTCATCAGTAATCTAGCGCCTCAGCTTATTCCTTCAGAAACGCGCGCAAAAAAAAAAAGCAAAACAAGTAACCATTCATGATTAACTAGCGCAAACTAGACGGGAAGAGAAAGGAGTACACAACACGAGCGCTACTAACAACTGATATTTTATTGAAAAGAAGGAAAACATATAAAGAGTTGAGCCTGCGCGCTAACCACACCAGTCACGTAAACCACGCGGGAAACACACTCTCCACAACACAGATAACTGAAGCTCAAGTACTGTCGAGATAAGCAACTTCAATATCCAGCAGTGACACTGAGGGCGAGCTAATAGCACGTGTCAGAATTATTTTATTATCAAGAAGGCTTGCGTAATTTCTCTCATGCGCGTGCCATTGTGTGCAAACAGAACACTTGTATGGTTTAACTTGGGGTAACACGCATGCTTAGAGCAATGCGACGAAATGCACCGGCCCGTCTGTCCAATATATATCTTATCACACGACGAGGGGATACAGTACACAAGTTGGTTTTGCATGCAACAAACTGTGACTGGTGTTTTACACCACAGCCGCCTTTTTTGTGCGGGAAGACCCTCTTTTCTTGCTGTTGTCTACCTTCCTGTCGATGGCGGGACAAAGCTTTTCTAACTAATTTTGTTAAAAAAACCATGTTCACGTTGAACCTGCCAGCTATCTTTTTCACCGTGTGCAAAATTGCGTGCATGTACGGGATAACAGGAAAACGCTGTGGTTTTTCCTTTGCCTGCCTTGACCTTCCGGATTTTTTTAATTGTGCGAAAACTTTCTTAGCCGCAGAAACAAGCGCGTCTTCCGTGAATCCTGCCTGTTGTAGTCTGGTAACTTGGCAGTCGAAACTGGCACCCATGCTGTGAACGCACCACTTCGTAAAGACGAGTGCAGGCTGTTAACGGCTATATCCACCTTTACCATCTTCGAGTGGCAAGAAGAAAACTTAACAACGGCTTTCTTGGCATTGGCGAGTACGTCCAACACACGTACTAACCCTGGAAACTGAGTGGCAAATCCAAAAACTGAATAACACCTTCTTTGGGAACTTCGGTGGTGAAAGCCAGACCGTGTGCATTTTCCTCAAATTCATGAAGGATGTCATACATTTCTTGCTTGAAGTTACTGTGACGAACAGCCAGCAGGCAATCATCCATTAACGCCGGATGATTACCTGGCTTCAGTAACGCTGGTTACATATCACTGCAGGCTTGCGCGGCCTTTTCTCGCTTTTTGTCCCTTTTTCTTCTGGCTCTGGATTTTACTTACATAGGTAAATACAAGAAAACCTGGGGGAGTTTTTCAGCATCACCAAGAAAGTCACGGTTGTCGTGATCAAGCTAAACAAGCGATACTGGTTAAAGATAGCACGCGCTTATGCGTCAACAACCAGCTACGATCATGAAGCCGTAGACAGTGTCTACGAGGATGTCGAAACAGCAATGCAGAAGGCAACAACACAGTTCATGAGTGTGATGGGAGACTAACTCAAAGGTTGGTAAGAAGCACATAAAAGGGAGGTCCGTGGGAAACTTCGGAATAGACTACCGCAACAGTCGAGGAGATATACTAGTGGGATTTGCAGAGAGAGAAATAAACACATATTTGTGCAAACGAAAGAATATGAAATGGACGAGGAAAAGTCCCGATGGTACAACAAAAAACAAAATTGACTTCATTTTAAGCGACCATCCATGTATTGTGCAAGTCGTAGAGGTGCTAAACAAGATTCGGAGCAGAGGTCATAGGATGGTTTGATGCAAGCCAATGCTGAATCTCACAAGAGAAAGGAGGAATCTCATACAAACTAACAAACCCCGAATTACGTCAGTCAGAGCGAAATTCTCTTGAAGATAACTGTTCAAAACAAATTCGCGCTTTTGGACAAACGCAACGAGATCCGTGTAGACAGGCTAAATCAGAATCCTGACATCGGCAATCAGTGAATTAGTAGCAGCTGTGGGTGAAGGAACATGTAGGCATCAAACTGGAATACTAACTAGAAAAATTAAGGAAAAAATTGCCAACTGTAAGAACCTGCAAATGTCAAATACGGCAGAAGAGATTGAACTGTCCCAGCTATCCAAACTGGTTAACAGATGTCAAACAAACTACATTCGCGCACACCATGGACGTCATCGAGGAAACGGTGCAAATAGGGGTAACCTTGAAAGCCAGTAAGATAAAGCTAGCCATCGGCGAAGACAGGATGTCGGCACTCAGAGACGAGAAGGGTGGCATGACGCACAACGTGGACGGGATAATAAAGGTGGCAAAACGATTCTACACCAGGCTGTATGCCACCGACCTTATAGCCGGGGATACAGCTGAAATCACAAGCTTAACTTGAGATGTGCCATTAGTAACTCAAAAGGTTGTAAGAAAGGCTGTCAAGGTTATTAAAAGAGAAAAAGCTGGAGGTGACGACGGCATAACCGTAGATGTTTTGAAGGAGGGAGGAGATACTGTTCTGTAAAAACTTGCTGTACTATTTTCGAAATGCTTGAAGGCGCAAAAAGTGCCCATAGCCTGGAAAAACGCCAACATTATTCTCATTCATAAGCAGCAAGATGTCAAGAAGCACAAGAATTACAGCCCTATCAGCATACTCCCTGTGGTGAACAAACTTTTTACCAAAGTTATATTTGCCCCATAGACTGACAGTCTGGATTTCCAACCCAGAGAGCAGGCTGGGTTTAGGAAAGGGTACTCAACTATGGCTCACATTCATGTTGTTAATCAAGTGATAGAAAAATCCGCAGAATACACTAAATCCCTTTACATGGCATTTATAGACTATGGGAATCCTTTAAAGGGATGAAATAAGGAAATTACGGGGTGAGCTGTCGACCCGAGCAGCGCAGGACGGGAACAGTTGGTGGCCACTGAAAACGGCCTTCGGCCTACAGTCAACCTGAGTTGGGCTGGTGGTGGTGGTGATAATGCTGATGGTGATGACTATGACGACGACGACGACGATGATGATGATGATGACGACAATGATGATGATGAAGATGACGATGACGGCGAGAACTAGATCAGAAATGCTGTTTGATAGAGTGGTTCCCACCCGGGCGAGCTAGTTTTTAAACGATTCGAACATTTTATCTCGCGCTCATTGAGGTGGTTTAGGTCTTTCGGCTCCGTCCGGATAGTATTTTTGTATTCCTAAACTTGGCTAACAGCAGCTGTCTAGCTGGAATTAAAGGGAAGCTTTCTATTCCTCCCTGGTGTTTTTTTTATTTCATGTACATAGCTGCCGTCAGTAATGTATATGAAGGCAAAAATACTATCCGGACGGAGCTGAATGACGTAACAACCCTTCCACTAGTTCAAGGTAAACGTCAAGCGAAGATTTTTATGCCTCACTGATGGTGTTGCCGTCTGATTAAAACTTAATGCAGAGGAGCCAACTTTTAACACTGCCGGGAAGCCAACCTCAAACAATGGCTTTCACAAAGGGTACATGAGTTACACCACAAAGCATAACAATGGGACGTTTTTGCACATATAACGGACATCTCCTAATGTGCGAATTGTAGTTTCACAGTACACATGGTAAGCAATGATGATGGTGAAAGAGATTCTCTAAGCAGGGTTGGCCTTTGGCTTTGGACTTTGAGAGCGTATATTTTTCTGGAAGAGTGGATTTTGAACTTTGCCTTTGACTCAGGTTGCACCGAAGTGATCTTCGCGTTTTAACCATGTTTGTCTGAGGAAAAGCGCCATGATTTTTTTGTTGTTGTTGGGACGACCGGGATTGAGCTCAACGCCTCCAGACGTAATCAACAGCACGCGACACAGAATGTCGAAGAAAACGGCACGTGAATAGCACGGCACAGGTGGGGTCGCATAAGCCCAACACCGTAACAAGGCAACGATTGTTGATGATTGATTTATTGTGGGGTTTAACGCGCCGCCGCAACGCGCGCGGTGAGGCGCACTGTGGTGGAGGGATCCGGATTAATTTACCCACCTGGGGATCTTTAACGTTCGCCGAAATGTCCAACACGTGAGCGTTGTTGCTTTTCGCCTCCACCAGAGAGGCGGTAGCCGCGGCCGGGAACCAAAGCCCCTCTTCGTGCTCAGCAGCACAACGCCTTAGCCACTGAGCCACCGCGGCGGGTGTTACCTTGGTACTCTTTAAATGGTGGAATTAGGTGTTCTGGACGATCGAGGGGTGAACGTTGCGCTCCGTGTGATGTCTTGCCCCAAGTGGTCGACTTTTTACCGCGCCTTAAATGTTCTTTGGTCGGATTACGCTGTCATGACGTAGCTGCGATCAGAGGTTAAAAGGCCAAGAGAAAAATCGGCAGATGTTCCCGAAATTGTCTACTAAACCACAGCGTTCTTATGCCCGTTTTCTATAGTGTGAGTTTTTTCCACCTAAATT
Organism: Haemaphysalis longicornis; assembly: GCA_013339765.2. NCBI lineage: Eukaryota > Metazoa > Arthropoda > Arachnida > Ixodida > Ixodidae > Haemaphysalis > Haemaphysalis longicornis. The sequence goes on along the minus strand of CM023449.1, from coordinate 112,192,214 downwards.
TTGTGTGTGTAGCAAAGACGTTGGATTATTTTATTTCTGTAAGTTTTCGTTTGTTTCATTTCGCCAATAATGTAAACTTACAGCATTATAGCGATGGCGCACCGTTACATCGCTGGTTATATTTTGTTTTGTGAAGATGCACATCGTAGTGCAGATTTGGTCTGTTTTCTTTCCTTTTTCGGATTTCCATCGTTCTTTTGAGGGCCTTTTTTCTTCACTCTTCCGTTCTGGGTGTAGTTGCCTACGACGCTTCCTTTGATTCTGTCATACAGTTTTTGTGAAAATTTTATTTTTCCTTTTTCTTACTTTCTAGTTTTCCAGAAATATAATCCACCAATCATCTCTACTTACGCTGTTATAACGGATAAAGTTGTTACTTCCACCAAATATGCATTTTTGTGGGAATTCTGGGCGTTACACGGTTCGCTCATTCTCGCTATTTTTGGTCGTATTTTGAGCGTTCTTTTTCTGAAGCTTCCAGTGTAATATTCGGTCTTCGGGGTAGGTGTATGAGATGCATATTCTCCATTTCTCAGATCATGTTTGTGAAAAGTTTTATTTTTCTATTTCCTGCTTTTTCAAAATTATGTTCCACCAATTAGCTGCATTTGCGCTATGATAACAATTAAAGGTATTACTTCCGTCAGATCTGCATTTATCGGGAAATGTAGGGCGTTACAAAGTCGTGGCTTTGGGCTTGCTCGGCAAAGAATGCTATGCACCAAACTCCTGACTGGCTCTCGGATTTTCAGGGTGTTGGCAGGTCCGCAAGTCGTAGAAAGATGCAGCCACTTGCCTACTGAAAGCACAAGGTTATGGGCGGAGGGGCAATTCAAGAGAAGGTGAACGTCCAGAGAAACGCAGCACACCAGGGTCTTCAAGATCACACGTGGGATGAACAATATGTTTTGTTCAGCGTCGTGCCGCCTCGCCCATCCGTAGAACTAAACATAATAAGAAACTTGGCTTTACACGCACAAAGTATCCTATTGTAAGCACGACCGAAAACTCCCTCGTTAACCGTGCTGAATCTGTAGACCTTGAAGAATTCCTAGAGAAAATCAGTTGTGCTTACATGCCGAAATTTTCGTTGGAGCTATGGCACTCTATGCGTGATGCTAGGACTCATGTGATTATGCCACCTTCTGTTGCGACAATGTCTCCGTTACTAGAAGGATATATGCCTAGAGATGTATCTTCGCGTCGTAGCTGTTCCGGTTTGGCTGGCGGGGGGTTTATTTAGCTCCATCGAGTGCTGCATCCGTGCTCGCATTGCGGTATTTTCGTGTATTTTTGCGTTCCCTAACCATGTTTGCTCGGGAGTACTTTCGATGGCAACCCCGTTTCACTGTTGCTGCCGAAGTAGGCGCTTCTACTTCATCTCAGTATAATTAGCACCAACAGCAAAACCATGCCCAGCTGTTCTGATTGTGTCCTCTCATTGACATCGTGATGATCGTCGTAATGCGTCATTTTAATACGTAGCGTTTTTTGCCGAAGTACACCCAAAGTAAGGACCGAGTAATGCCCCCAAATTTCCACAGTAATTCAGATTGCGCGAAAGTTCCACCTGCAATCGTTATAACACCGTACGTGGAGATAACTGGTCGAACAAATTTTTTAAAAACTAAAAAAATAAAAAAATATAAAATAATTACGGAAACTGGCGAACCGTATAACGGCCTGCATTTCCACAATAAACAAGATTTCGGGAAAGTTCCAAATGTAATCGTTATAACCATGTAAATGGAGATAATTGGTAGGATGAAATATTGAAAAACTAAAAAATAAGAAAAATATTTTAAAAGTACGGAAAATGGCAAAACGTATAACCCATAGAATTTCCAAAATAATGCAGATTTCGCAAACGTTCCAACCGCAATCGTTATAATACCTTAAATGGGGATCTTTGGTAGAACGAAATATTGAAAAACTAAAAAATAGGAAAAGTATAAAATACTTTAGGAAACTGGCGAACAGTAAAACGCCCTGAATTTTCACATTAATGCAGATTTTGCGAAAGTATCAAATGTTATCGTTATAATAACGTAAATAGAGATAATTGGTGGTGCGAAATTTTGAAACACTAAAGAATAATCAAAATATTTAGAAATTAGGGAAAATGGGAAAACGTAAACGCAGGGCAATTCACAACAATGCAGATTTTGCGAAAGTTTCAGCTATAATCGTTATAATAGCGTAAGTGGAGCTAAATATTCGAACGAAATTTTCAAAAATAAAAAAAGGGAAAGCATGAAATAATTATGGAGACTGGCGAACTGCGTAACGCCCAGCGTTTCCACAGTCATGGAGATTTCGGAAAAGTTCCAAATTGGGTCGTTGTAGTAACGTAAATTGAGATAATTGTTCGGAGGACTTTCTGAAAAAGTAAAAAATAAGAAACATAAAAACGTATACCACATGGTATTTCCACAATATTACAGCTTTAGCGAGAGTTCCACCTGCAATCGTTATAACACCGTAAGTGGAGATAATTGTTCTAACAAAATTTTGAAAAACTAAAGAAAACATAACAAAATTATCAAATAAGTTAGGAAACTGCCGAACCGTGTAACGCCCTGCATTTCCACAATATTGCAGATTTCTGAGAAGTTCCCAATGTAATTGTTATAATAACGTAAATGAAGATAATTGGTCGGGCAAAATTTTGAAAAACTAAAAAATAATGAAAATATAAAAATACGAAAAAGAGCCATAATAATTCAAATTTCGCGAATGTTTCACCTACAACCCTTTAATAGCGTAAATGGAGTTATTGGGCGAGGAAAATTTTGAAAAAATAAAAGATAGGAAAAATATAAAATAATCAAGGAAACTGCCGAACCGTGTAACGCCCTGCATTTCCACAATAATGCAAATTTCTGGAAAATTCCAAGTGTAATTGTTATAATAACGTAAATGAATATAATTGGTCGGACAAAATTTGCTAATTTTTAAAATAAGAAAATATATTAAAAATAGGAAAATGGCGAAACGTACAGCGCATCGCATTTCCCCAATAGTGCTGCTTTCGCAAAAGTTTCACCAATAAGCGTTATAATAGCCAAAATTGAGATAATTGGTCGAAAGAAACTTTGAAATACTAAAATAAGAAAAATATTAAAAAATACGGAAACTCTCAAAACGTATAACGCATAGCATTTGCACAAAACGTATATTTTCTGAACGTTCCACTTGTAATCCTTATAACAGCGTAAATGCAGATAATTGGTCGGACAGCATTTAGAAAACCCAAAACCTTTAGCTCTAAAAAACTCACACTCATGACAAGCAGCATATGAATGCTAAGCATTATCCGATAACTCTGAGTTTCTGCAGAATTTTTTCTCTCTCACTGTGACGGAGAGGCTTGGACAGACACCCGTCTTAAACATTCATACACGCTTTTGGCGTAAACACTGTTTGCTACATATGTGGTAGCATGATGAAATAACTCTTGAAGCCCCCATTAGTGCGAATTTCCCATCATCGGGATCCTTTTGCCTTTGGGTCGCCTTCTTTGTCGCGCCTTTAAAAAAGCTATGAAGATAAAATACAAGTTGGGTTTATCAGAAAGACTGCTTAGTCCCGATAAAAATGGTACCAATATCATCGCAATATTCGAAAAATAACAGAGATATTAAAGAAAACACGTGAAGCAGTCGCGACCCCCTGCCCAATTTCCTGCAACTTTTCTTTGACGTCACGGAACCTTGCTTGTGCGATTGGCGGCCACCTAACTGACTTGTCGCGACGACAGATGACTGGACGCCTGTAATGGGGCCTCTAGTTCCATTTGACCGCATCACTTGAATGCTAACGTGCAGTACCGCACTGAAAATCATGTTTTATTGTTGGCCCGTATGACGTCATTCTTGCTGATAACACGTCACTGTGGCGTAAAATTTGAAAGTTTTAAATACTTCTTGTTTGTTCTTCATAAAAAAACACCTTTTGGGGCTGTAATGGAGCTGAGTGAGATACTGAATCCTTGTTCTTTCAAATTCCACAAAGTTGTATTTTCTCTTCATGGCTCCTTTAAGTCCTACGTACGCGCTAGAAGTGTAAACGCGCTTTCCTACTTGTGTAATTAGCAAGCTCAAATTACTCCTGTCGCACAAGGAGATGTCTCCAATACACACATAGAAGTCGGAAGCTGCAATGCATTCACTAGGCCCACCTAAATTTTAGCGAGATATAACGAGCGGACCAGATTGCGCCCAGATTCCTGCAATTATGTTTTCTTCCCTGTTGTGTTCTTTGCTCTGTCGTCTATTTTGGGGGCAGTCCGCTGTCACACTCACACCTGCGGTATCTAACGCTGCCGCAATAATAAAATGTCAGAAGAGCGCCAGTCACTAGTGGAGATTCACAAGGTTCTGTTATTGCCCCCGTCCTGCAATTATAGTTATTGAACAATTTGCCATCGAATGCCCCCATAACGTCAGGCTATACATGGATAACTGCACTTTATTCCACAAAAATTCCTCCACTCAGGGTCGTCGCGTGCAATCTATCGGATTATAAACCATTTTAAAATGAGTTGTGAATTTGTAACGGCCGCTATTTAAGGAAATCAGCTGTATTTCCAATAAAGTGGAAGAAATATTGCCCAGACTTTTCATATTGCATATATCACATCTTTCTAAATCCGGTAACAAACATCAATATCTTGTCAAAATGCCAACATAGGACTTAAAAGCGGATCCCCCTGTGACAGATAAAGTATGATCCCGCTCTAAGGCGCTTGCCGCCGTGAAGGGTTGCCTAATAACCGTGCAGTTATTAGCCCATAGCACACTTGGTACATCTGTGTTTGAGTATGTGAATATTGTTGGGCTTACATTACCTAATGAAACTGCAAATAGGCAAAACGAGTGCCGAGGACACAATTCAATAATTCACAAGAAATGCAGGATGACTGATTCACCAGCTGCATTACTACAAAATACGGCCACGCTAACTAAGCAAGCTTTTATATCAAGTATGTGATAATCATAGGCGTGCACATGGTCCCGCATAAGGAGAGGCAATACTCATAAGTGCGCTCCCACCACCCCCTACCCCCCGTCATCCGGTCTTTTTGAAAATTACCTCTTCATTGTGCAAAGACATCCATGCTAATGATGACGGCCCTTGGAATTGTTAAATTTAAGTAGTCACAACTACACCTGTGCGGTTGCGTTTTTCTTTAAAAATGTGAGGGTAGGAAAGGTGTTCTAAAAATTTAGACAAATCGATAAACTTAAATTTATCTGAGGTGCCCCAGATAAGGTTTACGAACTCTTCAACTGCTATATCAACACACAAATTTTTATGCGATTTCACATCACGAGAAACATCAGCGCCTTGAGGGACGGGCTCAGTTCAAAGTTAGAGGAAAGAGGAGGCGCAACGTCTGAAACAACAAGAAGCATTTATTACACGAAAAATGCGCTGAAAGTCATCACTGCAAAAGCAGCAGCTTGTACCAGACAAACAGATGTAAACGGTAACACAGGAAAAACAATGAGTCCTGAGCGTATACATGTTTTACAATTGCTGTATTCAAAAACGATCGGCTTTAAACTAAATAAAAGAAATGAGAACTAAGCGACACAAAACAAAAACAAGACTTCATCAACTGAAATGCTGTATACAAAAGAACTGTTAAAGCATTGATATAGAAAACTATTACACACGTGACCGGCGAACATGCGTTCGGGCAGCTTCGTGGAGCAATGTGGCCTCTTCTGCCTTCTGTTCAATGAGAAAAATATAATAAAGCACAATTTCGTGGTATCAAGCTGTGAAAGCAACACGATTTCTGAAGAGTAGCCCACGCTTTTTTATTTCAGTAACATCTCATTTTCTGCAGTTGCAAATAGCAGACACAACATGTTCGTAACAACAGTTGGCGTGTTTTCAAAATAAAATATTTCCGAATATGATCAAAGCAGATTGATGCTGCAATTTTGTGATCGACAAAATGCATCATCCGCCAACAAAGCCTATCCTGCGACATAGCGCATCGTAATGTGGTCTTTACAAAAGTTAGTTTGCAAAATATCCGTTAAAAACGAGCAACCATTCACAAGAATTGTGGAACAAACGTGAAGAACGCGAGAAAAAGTCTTCAACAAAGAATTGCACAATTCCTTTTCCCTCAGTGAATATCTAAGGCGATCATCCTGTTTGCTCTTTCTTTACTGCTTTGAGACCTGAGTTGCCGCATTTCAGCGCGTATGCTTTCTGCCTCTGATTCAAAAAAGCTACAAATAATAGCTATCCGCTCGTCTCCTGCAGAAAGCACCAGGATAGCTCAGAACAAAAAACAAATGCGTGTCAGTCCGTCATCGCGCCAAGCCCACCAGAGTGTTTTTTTTTTTCCGCAAGTCTTTCGTTTTCTTCCTCCAACCCCAATCCTCCGCAGAGAAGGACGTAGGCGACTACAAATGCCGGCAAACCTCCCTGATTATTCAATGCAGAGCCTTTCCTGTCTCTTCTCTTGCCCTCATGACAGACACGAGGTCAAAGGTCTCCTGCTTGAATCGTTCCTCAATGCCCTGAATAAAGGCGTCCAGCATTGGAATGAAAACACCGGCACAATACTATTTCTCCTTTGTCGCAAACAAGCATTCATTCGCCCTGTTCTGGTCGATTCACTTCGATTTCTCTTGTCTCGGAACCTCGGGAATCTCAATTTCATTCGATCTGCAGGCGGAACGAGCCTCCGGAAACATCTTTACGAAGGCTTCTCTATTATGCCTTATCTCTGCCGGGGCTTGTTGAAGGAGCCTGACTTCATTCAGCCCAGTAGTGAGGTTAGCCTTAGGGTCCTGGAGAGCTTTGCTAACGTTTAAAATGAGCTGTAGAAATGCGCCGGAGCTATTTTCATGAAGAACACAGTCAAAGCTTATCAACTGGGCAAGGCGACCCAGCCTTTTGCTTCTCCATAGGGCGATGTGTACACTTCACAATCTCCGTTACAGTGCTTGACAGTTCAAGGTAACTTTAACGAACGGACTTTACAACTTTGGCACGACGTGCCCGCAGGGTGGTAAACAAAGACTTCCAAATTCATAGCTTAGTGCTTGCAGTTGAGAAAATTTGTTAGAATATAGTATGGCACACAGGGCTTCTTTCAGTGAAGTTGTACGCAAGTTGCAGAATGCCAAAAAAATCAAACAACTCCGTGTTTTCCGCTGTCGACAAACATCCATCCACAAGCACCAGGTTCAAGCACTTGGCTTGAACACCGGATATGGGTCCAGATATAGTAGAGGCCCCGACAAAGCAGACGGAGCTCACGGAATATCACGAAACAATGAGGAAAGTAAGCGCTGCTTGTAGCGGGGAAAGCACAGAGTCGCTAACTTTGTAAGTCTTGTTCTTCACGTATGAGCCAGATCGTTTTTCCTTGTAGGCGCTCGGTAATCCTGCATGCAGTGGCTCCAGGATGTAGTTCTGTAAACTGTTGCTGGTGCACGGGGATTGTTTAGAGCCTGTCTAATAAAAAATAAATACACCTTGTTCTCCTAACGTAGTTATTGGGCCGGGAAATCTCATGCATGCCGGAGGGCGGAATAATGACCAGCTTAAAAAAAAGTACCGCCGGCGAGTCAGGAGTTTAAGCCGGAGGGACAGCCAGAAAAATTTTATCTGTGAAAGCAATTTCTCTCCGCCCCCATTCCCCCGTCCTCCGCGCGGTAAACCAGGGAAGTACGCATTGCACGACACCATGCTGGCTGGAAACTGCCACTTCGTTACCCTTCGCGGCAGGGATTTTTGAAACGGTTAAAATAATCAAGTTGTTCAGAGAATTGGAGTCTGAGGAAGGCAGGATGAGCTCTGTTAATACGTCCCCCACCACCCCACCCCCGAAGGGCGAGGGGGGCTGTAAGGGAAATAACTAAAGGTATTTTTATATTATTTTAAAATTTCATCACAAATTTTGTGCTCGTCCTGTGTAGTCAGGGAGAGTCATGGTCCCGTCCCTGCCCCCACCTTTCTCATGTGCACGCCTAAGCTAATAACCAGATTGACATTGATAGAAGCATTCCTATCACACACGTAAGCTTCACCCATCCCTAATACAAAAACTACTTTCGCAGATTTTAAAATTGTCCATGATTGTTCCGTTCATTGCAGTGATTTACATGAATTCAGCAATGCGTTCTGTATTTTCGTTGCTTGACGCGGAGGCTTTGTGGCCCGTGTTTTGATACTTCAGTGCAGGAAATTAGCATCACGTGGTCAAACTTATTCTCTTGTCCTTTACCACGGCGCGCCAGATATCCAAGCTGTGTCGAAGCTTGGCTATCTGGCACAGCCTCGACACACAAATTCCGAAGTTTGTTCTATTTTGTTTCTTTTTCTCAGTCCTGCTTATGTTCTTTCCGCTATTTTTTATTATAACTAACTAGTAACATCTTTATATGAGGCAAAATGGAGGCCTAACATTAGGCGCTTTGGTGATCTTACGTACAGGTGCCGTCAGAAGTAATTGGAGCACGGGAGCTGTGGCCCAACCGCATAGGAGCACCGTTTAGCTGCACCGGCGCAAACGAAAGAACGAGAACATGCATGCGCGCCTGCCAACGGCGACAGCCTATTTATACATCCCGAAACACTTCTTTTAATCTGTTTTCATGAATTCTTCGCAGCATACTGCATAGTCTCGGCGGTGGCGCTGATAGCATAGAAAGCTAAAAATATTTGAAGAACAAAAAAAATGCGCCAATCCACCCCGTGAATTTGGTTGGAAAGCAAAGCTGTAAACGGCACCCATAACGATTACCAATGCGAAGTCACTTAAATTCACTCACATCGCTCTATAAATAAGCAAAACCAGAGAGAAGTGAAAATGCACTTACACCACACCATTTATTACTTCAAAGAGATATTCCTTGCTAAGGTTAAATCATGCAGGAAGCATGACGGTGTTTAGTTGAGTTGTATTGGTGTAGCACAAGAGTGGAGCGTTTTTTATAAAATTAAAGTAGGCTCCAACCCTGTGTTAGACGATCGGTCTTCTCCGTCTGCGCCGCGGACGGAGGCGACTGGATTTGCGGCAGAGAAGGAGGAGGAGGAAGAAATACTTCTGTTCAGATTTCTGAACGGCCCAGAGTGCAGCCCTGGGGAGTGATTCCTTCTTGTGTGGGGCCCATATTAAGTCCGCGCGGCCTGTGTTCTGTCCACCCGCTCAAGCGGGGTATGTAGAGAAGGCCTGGACAGCAGCAATCTCCCATTGCTCTTGTTGGGTAGTTCACGGAAAGAGAGAAGGGTAATCAGGGCTAAGTTGCACACCCCGATTACGAGGCGAAGTGTTCCTACTTCTGAGCAAAATTTGCATTCAGCGTCGTAGCGATTCGGATACATTAAGTGAAGACGCGTAGGCTGTGGGAAGGAGCCCAGTTTGTGTGAGCCGTACAGTAGTTTTGTTGTTCTCTGGAAAGGTCAGGGTAAGGCGAAGGTACGGTTCTGTCTCAGAAGGCGATAATGGTGGGTTATCTCCCTGAACGTGACAAGCTCCCTCGTGCAGCTCCATAGCACGAGAGGTAAAAGCGCAGGCTTGTTGGGTGGGCGTATTTGTTGCCCTTCATTGAAGCGTGAGGGGGTGTCCAGATGAGCTGAATGGAACCGTTTGGGGAGTGGTTTTTTAGCACCCGCAGTGCAAGTCAGGACACCCAACCCTACTGGTAATTCCAGTAGGCTTGCTGGGATTCGATGACTCCGTCCGAACCCCTGGTTGAGCGAGAGCCAAGGCGATTGCTGCCTCTTCTGCTGCCGCCATTTCTTGGGTCCTAAGCGAGGTACACGCAAGGAGGTTGGTCCTGGAGGTAGCCACGATTATGGCGTATTACTGCCCTCGATGTTTGGAGGCGTCTGTGTAGGTAACTGCATGATCCCCACCGAGGGTGGTGTTTAGCGCTTGAGCCCGTGCTTTTCGGTGACCCTCGTCATGTAAGGTGTTCATATTCATAGCAAAGGGAGCATCTCTTTTTTTAGTCTCCAAGAGTCTGGGAATACGTCAATCGGAGTGACATTCTGGGCTGCCCAGCTAATCTGGTGAAGCATGCGGTTACCCATCGCAGTTCTGAGTCAGACCTTCTGGTTAGAAAGATGGCCTTCTATCAGTTCTTCCACCGTGTTGTGGAGCCCCGTGCTAAGCAGCCTCTGTGTGCACGCACTCAGAGAAGACCAATGACCTGCTCGACCCCTTTTCTAATCATTATATAAAGCATCTCTATGTCTTCCTTGTCGAGAAGAAGACAGGGGGTTCACGTAAGTAACTCTCGAGAGGACACTTTAGGACTCGCTTCTTGGTTGCAACTCGCCTGATCATGTGTATGATTTGATTAATGCTGTTTTTGAGGAACTGCAAGGAGACGTTACTCTTGGTTTTACCCTCGACATGTAGGCCCAGGATCTTGATGCTGAGGCTTGGAGTGATGGCCTGGCCATCAAGGAGTATTTGAATGTATGCCTTGGTTCGGCATGATGGGCGGACGAGAAGGAGCTGTGATTGTTTACGTGAACACTGGAGGCCACAGGCTTTAGCACATTGGCGTACTAGAAGTGCGATGTCATGCATTGAAGTGAGCTTCCTTTAATTTTTGTAACTCTTAGCACATGAGCCAGGTGCGCACAGGGCCGCTGGACGGGCGTGAGCGGTCACGTGACGCTTTCACGTGGCATTCAGCGAGAACGCAGGGGGTAAACCCGTAGATGTGCTTGGTGGGTACACCACCTGTCGTCGCCGTCTTCGCGTGGGTCAGCACACCGGCAAAGTACTTAGGTGTGCCTTTGGAATTTTATAAAGACAGCGATCCGTATTGGAGGAAGGAAACCGAAGTAATGAAAGAAAGGGCAGAAAGTGGAAAGGGTGGAGCTTATCAATATTTTCAAGAAACGACTGTGGTGCAACCTATTTTTTGTAAAGCAGACTGTGGTATGTCCTACAGGTTCTTCACTGTTCCCGAGCAAATGTCAAAGACTGCATCGTGTATTCGCTTGTTTATATATGGGGGTCAAACTGGGAACGGACAAGCCGGACAAACCTGTTTCGTAGGGTCAGGGACGGAGGGTTTGGGACTAGCACTCTTGTTTGTACGTCAAATTGTAAACCGTTTCTTGTTTCTCCGCGATGTTAAGGACCCAACGTTAAGAACTATCTGTCAATTGCGCTTGGGTAGAGCGTTACCGGATATTATAGTCACGTCCAATGTTATACCTGGCGGCCTGCATGGTTTTATGAGAGAAGTTGTACTGTCATGCCGTTTCTTGGCTGTTCGATTTTCTTGGGAATACTTGTGTCAAGTAAATAGGAAAAGTTGTATAAAGACGTGTGTGATGTAGTCCTCCCTGAACCAATGTACCGGTTGATTTATAGAGTAGTAGGGGGTAAAGATGTGCTTAAAAGAGTTTAAGCGAATGCAGGTGCCCCCTAGCGTAACGACTTTTTTCTTCAAACTGCATACTGGAACCCTCTCTGTTAAGACGTGGATGGCAGAAAAGACTTGTTCGTTCCATGGGGAATTGACTGTAACATATGCAAAAAAGCTGAAACTATTGAGCATGTATTCATCGATTGTTGGGATGCTGTGTTCCTGTGGGATGTGCTCCAACGAACTCTGAAAAAGGATCTGCCTGTGGATGCCCAAGGCATACGGTACTTGCCTGTTGAAAACGAGGATGGTATGCCTTACGACCTGATCATGCTTGTTGGATTGAGCTCTATTTGGAAAGCAAGAATGGCCGCAAGGTACTCTGACATCGATGCGCGAAGCGCGAGACAGTATTTTAGAGAGGCAATGAGTGAATACGTGGAAAATCAAAAATATGTGTCGAATCCGCCCGAATGTCTCGCAGACATGGAATCGTTGGTACACCTAAGGGGCTTTTAAACACATGACGTCAACCAAAGTCAGGTTGACGGCTGTCTGTGAATGAATGTCTGTGTTCTGTATGTGCCAAAGCAGGCAATAAAGAAAAAAAAAAGGGCTCGTAGCTAAATCGGTAAGGCAACGGGCTCTCGCTTTGTTAGTCTAGTAGTTCCAGGTTCGATTCCCGGCGGTGCCAGTAAATTCTTTTATTTGTTTGCTGGAGTTTTCTGGTGACACCAACGGTCGTGAAAGAGCCCTTGGGAGGTAGAGGTAAAAAGCTTTGCTTTAAAAAACTGTCCCTGCAGATCCCTCTGAGGGCGCCGCTTCTTCGGCAACTAGCGTGCGCTTGAAGTGTGCCAAAGACGTTGTCAGATGTGTCTCTGCTATCAGCGCCATCGCCGAGACCAGTATGCTGCGAAGAATTCTCGAATACAGGCTAAAAGAAGTGGTTAAAGATGTATAGATGGGTTATCGCCGTCGGCAGGCGCACATGTCTGTTCTCTTCCTTTCGTTTGCAGCCGATGCAGCTACACGACGTTCGTATGCGGGTCAGCCACAGCTCCGGTGCTCCAATTACTTCTGACGGCACCTGTTCTTACCGCTTGCTTTCAATCCGACCGCTGGTATAGTGCCTGCGTATTGGATGTATTCCGTAATTACTGTACACCTGAACACCTAACGTGTCAAGTAACTGCTCTCTTGCAGTCGCACTTTATTATGAGCTTCTTTTTGTCACTTATGGTGGCCCTTTCTTTCTAATAATCCGCTTAAGACTCTCATGTATAAATAACTAAAAATAAATATCCTTGACTATCTTGTAACCCAAGAAATTTACAGAACCAGTAAGACCATTTTTGTTTTTTCAGCCGCTTTCGCCAGTCTGATACCGCAACTGAAATAATGAATAACGAAACTCAAGCTTTACAATTTCGAAGGAAAACTGCATGAATTAAGTTTCTTTCCTAACTACACAGAAAGAAAAGTGTTGTAGACCTATTAAACATCCTTGCTCAGTTGTCTTGGCGTCCAACAAGACGCTATCATTCCCATAACTTCACTCCTATTTTTGCCTGAACTAGCAATTTCGAATACTCTTTCTTTCCTCACAAAATAAGATATTGGAACAAACTACCACATCACTTTTTTGAGTCCAGAAGCATGTTAAGGTGTATCAAAAATTTTGTAAAATGTGACTTCGATCTTGTACAATGATATGTCGCATATTTGCCTATTATTTTGTACCACCTCTGTTATTGTTTCTTTTCTGGTCATGTTTCTTTGTGTTGTACCACCGCCACTCCTGCTTAGGCCATTGTTGGTCTGCAGTGTTTATTTTCAAATAAATATATAAATAAACAAATAAATAAATAAATAACTCTGAGTACTACTAAACTATCAGATTACCGCTCTGTCAGTGAGGCCGTTGTTCGGTTGGTCGGGGCAAGTGAGAAAATCTTACGAGTATATCCTACACGAGTATAAAGATACATGTAATGAAACTGAAATACTGGTTCCTGCACTGTAAGCAACAAGTTGGGTTTCTGGCCTTTTAAAGAAAATATTTCCCTACAAGAATCTGCGTAACAATAAAAGTAGTGTGAGTAAAGACAGCTGGAGTAGTTTATGTGCATATATGCTCGGAATTTGCTCGGAAAACGAAGAGAAAACAACACTCGTACGACGGACATAGCACAAACGTTCATGCGCTACGTTACGTCGTTTGTACGTTCGTCGTCGTTGGCGCGGATTTTTTAAATGAGAGCGCTATAGATGGTATTCACTGAAAAGTTTAGCAGTCACTTTATTCGCTTGGAAACACTAGAAACGGCCATGTATGTGCCGCTTTGGCACCTACATGGCGCGGCTTGTGCTAATGCGCCGGTACCTCGCAGAAAAAAATAACACCGGCAGCGCGTCGCCAGCCCCGTTTCGACCCGGTTCCCGGTGGTGGTATCAACGGATATGTTATTATCCGCCCTCACATTAGATTCTAGGCAATCTGTTTGCATTCGGTGGGGCACAGTTTTGAAGATCGAACACACGTCGTGTGTCGGTGCCGATGGGCTGCGCCCTCTCGCATAGCCCGACGTATCCAGTAACGGCGCACACACATGGCTGCCCGCACGCGTGCGAGGCCAGTGAATACGACCTATTGTGTCAGTCCTGCACATGGTTCTAAGCAAAGTGTAAACGCATTCACCGTCTCATCGCGATTTTCTGGAAATAATGCCCCCAAAAAAAAAGCAGATTCCCGCGCATTACTACAATTTCTGGGCCGATCAAAAATATAGCACTGCAATATAATTTACAGCAGTCTCTTTGCCTAGGCGTAATGCCCGTTCTGCTAAATATAGAAAGGAGCGCAAGTAAGTGACGAAAGGCTTCCGAGTACAAATGCAGAGCACTGTATACTTTGTGAATGAAGAGCTTGTATTCTGTCCTTTACATGTGCTCGTTTACCGAGGCCCCGGAGACGGAGTAGCAGGCACATCCGTTTAACGCAGCCCCACGGCGAGTTCAAAAGAGCGCCCTCCGGCTATCTGTCTTTGCATTGTTCGCAATGCCACTGCGAGCCAGCTTTTGCTGACACCACTCTTCTGTTCTTCAACGGAGACCAGATGCCTTGGGGCGCAGTAAAAGCCCCCCGCACACGCGTAAACGGTGGCGCGTTTGTTAGCGAGAATACGTGTACGGATTCTTAGTTTCCCTTCTGCTATGTGCTTCATATGCTCACATGCCTCTGTTCTACGCTTCGAAAGCGGCCCCAGTGCTTATCTCTGCACACTGCAGCACCTTCTTTTTAAAATTTGTTTTGTTGTTGTCGATTCTCGAAGACAATACCATTGTCTTCCAAGTTTGCACGTTCAGCTCATGTAGAAAGAAGGTGCCACCCCTAGTTTTCGCTGTCAACTTAGGCGTTTTTTGTTCAGCGCAACTGAAACGCAGTCAGCGTATTGAAATACTTCTCTTTTATTCTTTAAATTCTAGGCCTTAAAACGTAACCCTTTATCGACCGTTTTGTTGACACAAAGTTCGAACGATCACGTAACGGCTGTTTAAAAACTAAGTTTGCTTCATTTAAAAGAGTGACCAGTTTCGGGCCGCCTTAAGGGGACCCTGCAACACTCTTTGTGCAGTGCAGGTAAACCTGAGCGAAGTTTGGATTGCTCTGCCAGGAATACCTGAGCCAAATATTACACGTACGTGTGAAGCGGTTAGCCCACAAATCGCTGTGAAAGACGCGGAAAACCAACCCTGCTCTCTTCAATTCTCCGCATCATGCAGCCCTAGCATGGCCTAAACGAAGTCATTTGGGCCATGGCTGTCGTATTGGCGGTCGCTGGACAACTTCGCGGCCTATTTGTCATTTCCTGTGGCGATCCGCCGTCGTCGGTGCCGTGTACAAACCTCTTTTATATCTGAAGCTGTACGCATAGTTTTGCTGTTTCTTTTGTGTTTTGAGTGCGCGTGGAGTTTGAGTGACGAACTTATACTCCCCTTTCAACGAGACCACTCGACAACAAATGTTTATTGCTTCAAAAAGGCTCTACCAGCCGGAGCGCGCGCTCGGGAGCAGGCAGCAATGCCTGCTGTTTTGTGGCACTAGACAGGAAATAGACCCCTTCACGTTGCGGAGAAAAGCAGAAAACTCTCCGGCATGTGTATACCGAAGGCCACCGTATAGAACACCGCGAGCCGCCCTCCACTCCGGGAGAGAGTACGTAGATTTCGTCGCGTTGTCCGCGGTCGAGTTGACGGGGAACAATTAGGCGCGATTTCTCATCGCTCATAGTTTCGGTAATAGTGAACGGATTTTCGTAATTCTTGAAGCAGGAGCTTGCTGGGACAATAGGTTTTACCCCAAGACACATTCCGAGCAATCGATGGTAAGTGTTGCAAGGTCCTTTTAAACCGAATAATTCGCGTGGCACGTTTAGCCAATATAGAATAGTTCCAATTTAAATTGTGGAGAAGGTTTGGTGTACTGGTTACATATTGTCAAGTGACACTGAAGAGATAGAATATCGGAAGGGGGTCTATTTACAAAGCAGACACTCTAGTCACTGGCACAACGGCAGGTTGATGGCACGCAGCCTGAACAGCCGAAACTCGGACTTCATCTTCGTTGTCTTCGTTCCGTTGGTCATCGACCAGCGTCTATCCGCAGGAGCACATACCCAGATACTGAGGGATTCAACACCTGGATACGCGGCTATGCTTCGTCTCAGTTTCTAGGGAAGCTGGCCGTAGTCTGTGACACAACTCCCCGGCCGCAGAAGCACCATCTTAGTGCGTGTTATAAAGGAGGAGCAGTAGTTGTGTGGTACGACATGAGGCGGCTCACGTGAACGAGCTGAGGTGCTGAGTGCCCAGACGATGTCAGAGGCAACACAGGTACCATGTGATGAACAGATGGGGTAGTGCGTAGCCTTGCAACGCATACTCTAATACTAGATTATCTCATCATTCAGGTACTCTAAAATGAAGTTCGGACCATCAATATTCTTCAAACCATCTA
Organism: Haemaphysalis longicornis; assembly: GCA_013339765.2. NCBI lineage: Eukaryota > Metazoa > Arthropoda > Arachnida > Ixodida > Ixodidae > Haemaphysalis > Haemaphysalis longicornis. The sequence continues at coordinate 112,175,828 of CM023449.1, read as the reverse complement.
TATTCTTCATTCACAAACACAAGACTCCTTCGCAACAGTTCGACGTTCTTGTGTCGGCAAAAAGAAGACAACTATTGCCTGATCGTAAAGTTCATTTTGCAATCCCCCGTCATTTCCAAGTTCACCATAGTACCAAGCTGAGCCCATTAAATGATTACGAAATATTTTAAAGCGACTCTTTCTACGCCTCAATGATGGCGTCGATGCCCGAGACAAACGCATTGCAGGAAAGCCAAACTTACACAATGGGTTTCCGTAAACGGGGATGATTATGATATTGATAAGCGAAGTCCCATGAAGCGTCTAAAGAAAGAAACGCTTCCCGGGGTCGGAATCGAATTGGCGTTTCTCGCGTTTTGAAGCCGAGCGCTATCCAATTGCACCATTCCGGCATGGCCAAGAAAGTTTTGTATTTTGTACAATAACTGAGATTCTAAGGGAGCACGCTTTGCGTTTTAACCACCTTTCCGTTAAAGAAGGCGCTTTGATATTTGGTCACCGGGAAAACAGAAAAAGCCCCTGAAATCTCTGGATAGGTGTCGCTGTACAAAGAAATAAGATATAGGGGACAAAAGCGGTATGACTTCCTCAAGAGATATCACAGCCGTTTCATAACTCAGATTTTCCATGATGATCGACTGAAAATTCTATCAGCATGACAAAGTGATAAACATGGGTGAAACGTTGAGACATATAGCTGCTCCATTTCCTTACAGCGCGACAATGCTCACGGAAGCGCCGCGGTTTCGAAGGATGTCAAGAAGTCGACTGCGTTCTTACGTACCTCCGAGCGGTGGTCTCACTTCCATGTGTGGCGTTAATTGCTTAGGCACGTAGTTGAAACACAGTATAGTCACTGCCGGCACATAAACCCCATTAGTCTTTGAAGCAATGACGTTGCTGGCACTTTTGTTTCGCATGTCTAGGCAATGTGTGGGGAATGCGAAGACGATGAGAACGAAGTAAATAAACGCACGCATTCAGCGACCCCTGTCCGTTTTTTGCTGCGAATTTTCTCCAGCTTGACTTTATTTCTGTATACGCTGTTTCACTAACTTCACGAAGCCCTGCCGAAGAGGCGTGAGAGCGACCTTTTTGCGGTTACCTTCCACGTTGCGGTTACCTGCCACTCACGTGAAATCCGTGGAACATGCCGTGATTCGTCGTGGCTTTTTTTTAATGGAGAAGAAAGTCGTGTTTTCTCCAACTTATGTCATCCATTTTTTTTTCTTTTTAAAGGTTAAACACTTTTATCCGAGCGTCCTCGATTCAGGGACTTACAAAAATTACAGGGCGATTTCACAAAATGAACACGTGTATTGCATGTGAACCTACCTTTTCTCGTTTCTTCCATCATTTTCTACATAACCTTTCTCTCAGTCTTTCGTATTGTTCATTTTTTATCTTTTTTGCAATTGTTTACCCTATTCTAGCTGATTTAAAGGCTGCACAATTGCACACATTGTTGTTGTTCTTCTCTATTGCCAACGCGTTCGACAGGGTTTGTCGTCTAGTGACTCCTTCGGGTCAGTATACTTACATTGTACTTGGCACCGCTTCCGTTGGATAGACGATCATGCGGAGCATCTGTCGCAAAGCCTGCTCTCACACACCCTCGGCGGATTATTCAAAGTGGGATATAGACGATGGCACGTAGAGCGCAATTTACCACCCCTTCCAGCGCTTTCGTGGTATAATCCTATTATTACAACTGTGCCTCGAATCCGATGTAGCGTTGTTTTCTTTCCTAGGGCAATACTCAAACCTAAACATCCATTTTTATTTATTTCATTCAAAGAAATTCAAAGGCCAGACTTGCGCATTTTACAAGGCAAAGATACACCTTGGCTAAGGGGGGCATCGTTGTGGAGGCTCCGGATTAAATTTGACCACGACGGAATATATTTAACATGAGCCGAAATCTCGACACACGGGTGTTTTTGTCTTCCGCCTTCATCATAAAGAAAGCTGCAACGGTCGCGATTGAACCCGCGAGCTTGTGATCAGCAGCACAACGCCTTAGCCACTGAGCTACCACGGCGGGTGTTTCATTTATTCAAGGGGTCTGCGTAAGATATTTCTTAAAATTGGAATATGACATTTAATCTCAAGGAAGCTCACGCTACGCTAAGTTATGCTTGATTGCGTTTTGTCAGGCTAGGGCCACGAAAGTAAGCAGAACGAAAACTGTCGTCTGCCGCGCTACGCGAACTATGGCACTTGTGGCCTGACCACAAAACACAAACGTAGATATCCGAAAAAGCGTGCTCCTCACTGGATGAGGAAAAATAGGTGCCAAGCCCGTAGTCTTGTCACGTGGACGAAAGCGCTACGGGATGGTGCTGCACTACCCGGAAATAGATGGTGCCATCTGTAAGACGTCACAGGCGCCGCCGCCAACGACGCCGAGAACAAACGATTACGCCTCCACTCTCTTGTTATGCAAGCAGCAGCAACATTGCTGGGATATAATAAATAGTAATGCGGGTTTCCCGTTTGCTGCCGTCTGTGATAGTTGCTGTTATCATAAATGGCAGCAAACGGCGGCCTGCCGTCTCACTGCAAGCTTAACGTTGGTCAGTCTCTGCAGCGGCATTGCTCTTAAGTCAGTGTTTGCACAAGCGGTGCGCATGGTATTAACGCGACAGCGTGTCCGGGGAGCGGTGTCTGTAGCAGCAAAACGCCACTAAATCTCCTACTGGCTGTGACGCTAAGCACATACTCGCAATGGTGTATTGACTGAAGATTTATTTGGATTTTCGTTATATTAGGCCTAACCTTACGCTTTCAAGTATCACGAGGTTCGATGTTAGCAGGTATACCAAGAGCTTTACGTATGGATGTTGACGTTGCTTGACATGCCGTTAGGATTCATGGTAACGCTCTGCTGAGCACGAGGTCGCGGGTTCAATTCCCGGCCGTGGCGGCCGCTTTTCTGATGGAGGCGAAAAGCAAAAACGCCCGTGTGTACGAGATTTCGGCGCACGATAAAGATCCCCAGGTGGTCAAAATTAATCCGGAGCCCTCCACTACGGCGCGCCTCATCGCCTGCGTTGCGTCGGCGCGTTAAACCCCACAATCAATCAATCAATTCATGGTAACGCTCGAGTTTTTTTTTTTTTTTGCTTTCAAGAATAATGAACGGAAAGTGGAAAGGGATGTTGAAATTGCGGAGGGAACATATTTAACTTTTTCAGTTTCAGCCTGAAGTTTAGCCATAGTGCTTCGCATTGTTCGAAGACGTTTCGTAGAGGGAAACTTGTCTTAAATGTCAGTTGAAAATATTCTGTGTCGGCTAAACATGTGGTACTCGCTGTGGGCGAAACGCAGCGATAAATTCCCGTGTTCCGAGGTCACCGAGGATAGTTTTGAATTAAGTCCACGATTAGTGAGCAGAATGGCGGCTATTACCTCACTCCCTGGTTTTGTCAGCCAATCAGGCCCTGTGCGCCTTGTTTCGCTGAATCAGAGAGAAGAGAGGTAGTGGCTCTTTCCTGTCTGCGCTGTTCCATCGTCTTCCTCAAAAGTGAATTCGTTGCATGCTCGGTGTCTATCGTCGCTATGTTTGCGCAAACAAGCTTATATGCCACTGCAGACGCAAAGGCTATAGCTAACAAAAAAGACTGGGGCAGCTTGCACTAGTAGAGTAAGGCTGGAGAAACAGCGGACCTGGGGGTCGACCTAGCTTCTTTCGCTTTTGCTACAGGTTTTTCTAGGGCTTGCTAAGTTCTGTTAGGTTTTGCGATGATTTTGCTAGGCTAGGCTAAGTGTTGAGGGGTGGGGCTGGTTTAGGCGGATTTTACAAGGCCAGTACAGGTCGGTTCCCTCTGCTGACAGCGGATCCAAGGGTGGAAGAAGCTAGGTCGACCCCCAGCTCCTCTGTTTTTTTGCGCTTGGACCACTCGTGCAAGCTGTGCCGATATTTGTGCGCTTAATAACCCAAAAAAGACAATCACCTTTGCAATGGTATACCAAGAGGTGCGCATAGGCATGAGCCCCTTGTGCTGACACTCGAGCACACGCCAAAGCCTGCCTCACTGTTATAATAGCCCATCTGCGGTGGTGCACCCTTTGCATGCGGCGCAGTTATTTTTTTTTTTGTTAGTGCCACCGCACCAAGCAAGCTTAATCAGCTCGGCTGTCAAAATATCAATACCAATGCACAGGCGCCAGCTCTCTGCCTTTGTTATAATCCTGAGTGCGGCTGCGCTATATATCGACGTTCTGGCTAACATTGCGCAAAAGGCCGTTCTTTATTGAATAGTATTTAAAGTCATGAATCACGCATCTCATTTTGCCGTATATATATATTAAGCGTTGATTGATTGATTGTAGGGTTTAACGCGCCGACGCAACGCAGGCGATGAGGTGCGCCGTAGTGGAGGGCTCCGGATTAATTTTGACCACCTGGGGATCTTTAACGTGCGCCGAAATCTCGTACACACGGGCGTTTTTTGCTTTTCGCCTCCATCAGAAAAGCGGCCGCCGCGGCCGGGAATTGAAACCCGCGACCTCGTGCTCAGCAGCTATATTAAGCGTTCATCGCACAGGTGTGTTGAGCGTTGCAAACATACACGGCCTTTCCCGAAGAAGCTGCAATAGCCGTATTACTATTCAGTTCAAGCTACTGGGATTGTTCATAAATGGTGGAATTTATCATTTTTTGCCGGTATCTATGAAATGAATTTGAGTCGCAAAATTATTAATGCTATTGCTCTTACCTGATATTTTATGACGAAAGCCATGCCGTTAAGTGCATGAATCCCATTTCCCCGGAAACACGGCGCCTCATCCTGCGTTGCGTCGCGCGTAACCTACAATCAATCATTTAAGAAAAGCGCGCTCCAGGAATAATTGTTTAAGGAAACCTAACGGAAAGCTAGGTCCTTTTACGCTTAACAGCCATTCCCTCCACCGAAATGACCAGAGAAGCCTTGCCTTTTAAGTGCACAGAATATTTGCACGCACTATTATCCTGCTGTTATCTCCTCCTGAGTCTCTGGATTTCCTATTGCCGGCGTATGCCACGCTGGGCAGTCTTGTTTTATGGGAACGGGTGTCATTCTGTCGTCACTATTCTAAAGTGTTGTTCGCTCATCATGAATGTTCTCGATCTAATTCTATGGTACTAAAAAAGCTACGCCTCCTAAACAAAAGATCGAATTAAATTGGGCCCCGCCCCCTCATCTGTTGAGGGCAACCAATGTGCTCATCAACAGGCCCGAGCGCTCAACTCCCGGACCCCCGAGGAGGAGGGGTCCGGGAGTAATACAGGGACGGTAGGAAGACATTCCTACACCCCCACCACTCCTTCACTAGAACAGAACAAGCGATATACAGGCAAATCCAGGCAGGCTCCTTTCCCCACCCCTGCCTCCAGAATAAAATGTACCCAGAAATATACAAGAACAGATGCACCGACTGCAATGCATTAGGCACCCTCTAGCACGTCATAGGAGAGTGCAATTGCTCCAAAGACGACCCCCCACCCATACCCATAAGTAATCCCTTCAGTATCCTCACAGTTGACCAGCGATGGGAGATCTTGTGTATCCAGCCCCGCCGTAGAATACCAGCTCCGACTGATCCACAGGGACCAGGCGGCCCTGGAAGGATGTGGAACCCGTGAAGAGGGAGCCACCCCATCGGGCGTTTAATGCACTCTATTTGACATTAAAAGTTGTTTCCTCTTATCCTCGAATGAAGAGCGTTCCAAAATCAATACATGCTTCGGCTTTGTATGCTCCGGCAAGAACTAAATTCCTGGTACGCGCTGGGGCCTCGGCAGTCAGCAGTCATCTTTGCTATTTTTGGTTTTGTGGACCCGTGTCTACAATGACGAGACAGAAGTGCCTGTATTTACCCCTTTCGTCCCCCAAAATACCGTCCATAGTCCGGACTGCGGGTTTCTTTTTTAACGGCGCAGAATTGCATGGCGGGAGACCGGTCGCCGAAGTTTTCGTCCATATTGCGGGGTGTCCATATTAACGGGGTCCATATAAACGAGACATGACTGTACGTCGACTCGTGCAGTCGTGCATATGGATACGCGATTGCTATTTAAGCCGGCCCATGGTTACACCAACAGAGGAGAGGAGTCGAATGAAGTTTTCTAGCCACCGTTGACCGAAAAAAGCGACTGACACACGTGGGTGGAAGACGGCGAAACATTCCGGAGAAATCTTTTAGGCATCGTGTCATGAAATCACCCAGCTGACTTAACAATTTAGCCAGCAACTAGCACAAAAAATACCTTGCATGACGTGGTTGCCCTACTTATACAGCATTAATTAGCTGGGAAAAACTTGGCGTTTAACGTCCAAAAACGACGAGTACGGGCACAAAATATCCCGGAAGCTATACCGTCGCGCCTTCAGAAGCGACGCACCCACGCCTCATTCACCCCAATTAGCGTAAAGCAGAAAGAAACCGAGCGTTCCGACGACTTCGGTGTCAGCCGCTTTTGCAACCGTTCGAGCTGTCCGCGTCTGTGGCCGCACTTTCTTTCACATATGCGCGTTAATTCAGTTTTATCCGCCAGTGGGCTGTGTTACACGACCTATCGCAGGACACTGCGTAGGCATGGGATCTCGTCGTTCCCACGCCGTTGTCGAAATTGCACCGCGTTTAACTCCAGAGTATACTGGATTTCGAAAGAGGAAGGGCGGAAGAAACGCGGATGCGCCCTGCGTTGCCATTCAACCAGGAGGATTCACTTCTCGTGAGCTGCGCTTCTACAAGGGTGCTAGTGTAGGAGGCAATAACACTGCCTCTGAGAGCGCTTGCTTTGCGCGGAGCTAGTAACAGTGAACTACAAAAAAAGCCCATAATATTCTTACTTTTTGGACAGAAGCTGGCACCTACACACAACGGGCCCGTTTTTTTGCGAAATTCCTCCCGTGGATAAGGGCGTTCCAAAAAAAAAACGAATAAAATTAGCAGGGAACACACAAAAGTATAGGTGCCAGGAACAACTTGTTGGTGATGAAAACAAATTACCTGGGCCCGATGGCATAAGACCTGCTCCGAAATGGTACGAAAACTAATGGATTGAAGCATGACAGCTATGGCAGGGTAATTACACAAAAACAAGCACGGTAGTCAAAACCATTTACGTCGCTCTGACTAAGCTGTACAATCAGAAAAAGTTCAAATAATGTCAAGACGTCATTGTAATAAAGCTGTCCGCAACCCTACACCCTCGCTATGCTTCATGGTATAACTACAGTGGTGGTCATAACGAGGTGCTCGAAATTTCCCTCAGGATAAAAGAAACGAAAAGCCGAGCTTCATAAAAATTTGCGTTGCGCTATTGGTACTTAACGTCATTTTTTATTTGTTCTCTCATAAGCAGAGACTTTTTTTTTTACTCACGAGGAAATGCCTTCGCGTACTTACGAATTCGTTAGGAGCCAGGTAATGAACCGAAAGTTTCGCGAGGTTAGTTGGCAAATCACTGGTTCTCTCGATGGCTTCGAGAAGATCGCGAAGTCGCCGTAGGGAAAACAGTTAATTTTACACCTGACTAATCATTAGGCAAGAAGTATTCTAGCGCCGAGACAGAGTATTCTGAAACTCCACCCCCAAAAAATGACTATAAAACGACAAGGATGTAAGGAGGCTGAGCATGGGACATTAAGTGGATTCTACAAAACAAACAAAAAGTACTCCGCCGTGTACTTTGGGAATGCTAATTAGCTCTCAAGCTCTGCCATAGCAGCTAGATTGTAAAGGAACACGATACCACCCGCATCCAGGCCGTTCTCTTCTCAAGTATCAAAAATAAACGTTAGAAAGAAACAAAACTCTCGGCTCTCACCACGGCATTCTTTTCTCGTCCTTTCTGCGGTGCGCCAAGGTTTGTGAGGTGAGCTCGGGCGAAAACGACTTCACCCTCGCGAACAGAGTCATTTACTTTAATCCCGCGAAATGGCTGCACCCGTAAATCAGCCTTGCAATCGAACGGCGAGCTCCAACGACGCTGCTCATCCTGAACTGTAACGACTTGGGTTTCCGACTTCAACGAGGACTAGCATGAAAACAGTTGCTTTAAAAGTTCGTGATACAGAAACAAAGGCTTCAAAGCGATACGAAGAATCACTTTCTTGAAGACAAATCTCTCGAAGTTGGAACACGTGATTCAGAGGTGGAAATGGAGCTTAGAATATTGTTTATTATTGAAAATGAATGGTTGGATATAATGGGACGATTGAGCGCGTGAAGCCGATGCTTCTATGAAAGAGCTCGTTTCTCTTCAGCTTCCTACGATGGAGAAGCTACCAATCGACATTTTAACCCCGTGATGACGCACATCTGATCCTGTCCAGATGTTCGAGAGGAAAACGTTGGTCCTCGATCTCCTTGTTGCGTTTTCCGTATAGTACCAATAAACCATCCCCGAGCCGTTCTCCGGGAGCGTTCCACGGTCACATCGCGCTGCTTTTGTGCTCACATCAAAATAAACTATCCATTTCCTATCATTTCCCCCGAAGGATGCAATAAGGGAGATCGATAAGAAGGGAAAAACCTTGGCTTCGGAAGATGTGCATGGTCGCTCTTTTTCCACGTTACCTTTTATTCCCGAGGGGGCTATCGCGCAACGCGCGCGCGGTTTAGGATCGGGAACGAAAAAAGGAGAAACAACCCCCGTGCGCGGGAAAAGTGCGCGAGGGAGATAAATGGGGAAAGAGGGATGATAGAAGTCGACGAGTGCGGGGGTAAAAAAAAGTGGAGGGGGGGGGGCGAAAAAGGGGAACTCCTCCGGAGGGAAGCACGGTTGGCCGGTAGCGACGTCGGTGTCGCTAGCAGCGGCGGCGCTGGCGTCGTGTAGGACGCTTGAAACCCCAGCCTTGGTGCGTGCGCTGTGGGAGCCAGAACCCCAGGACTCTTTCGGCTGTGGGGGTTGCTCTGACAACGAGGCGCGGCTCTCGCGTGCGGCGTGCACCGTTCGCGGCCGACTGGAGCAAGAGAGTCCCGTCTCAAGAGAGTGGGCGGGTGGGCGCGCGCGCAGTCCCTAGCGCGAACAAACAGCGACGAGCGAATTCGTTTCTTGACTCTCTTCTCCCCAGCGTCTCTTGGTTCTCGGCCTTCGGGAACTCTTACCCCGTAGCTCCCTAGTGCTGCCTCGCACCCTTTGGGCTTCTGTACGTTTTCTTTCGTGCGTCTCCCTCGCCGCCGCGGACACGGACCGCCGCTCCTGAGTGCCGGAATCTAACAGGTTGCAGCTGCTATCGCCGACGGCCTGTTTCTGCTGCCGCTGCCGCCGTCGATGGCTGGTCGCTGATACTTGGTTGGAGCACCGCACAGAGAAGGTTCGTGATGGATCTGCTTTATATCTCCTTCTCTTCTTTATTGGTTCTTTCTCTCGTCGGTCGCATATTGAGAACGCGCGAGGAGAAATATGTCGGGAACGAAGACGCCCTCCTGTCGGTTTTCAGTGCAGAACACACTTCGGGCGTAAATCATAATATTTATAATTCTGAAGATCGTGCGAAAATTTTATTTTGTCCAAGACGACTTTTCGTGCACTGCATTACGGACGTACATCAGAAATTTATAACTGTAAAATCCTCCTACACGTATAACACAACCCTGTTTGGTACGGAAGTATTTTCGGTTACATCAGAAGTGGCTTGCAGCAACTTTTCCTAATTTTTCAGCATTTTTTAGCGATTTCCCGCACTATTTAAATTTTCTTTGTTCCGGTTTACCCATATACATTCTCTTCAGACTCGAATTTTCTTAAAGGGCCACGGCACACTATACCTGATGCTATCATTCAGGCGTTTGGATTCTGGCTCCCCGATGTAGCGGCTTCTTTTTGTCGCTTTTAATAAATGAATAGAGTGATATCTCTTTTTATTTCTCGACGTTCTTTTCATAGTCTCAGAGAATGATTGTATGAACCTTTAGAGATAACATAAGTTGCCATTATATTCTTCCTTCCCGTTCGACACTTCCAACCGGTAAAATCCGTAAACAAAATTTTTCACCCGACATTTCCGCTTTTCTCAGCCACCCCCGAAAAAACGCACAAAAAAAACGAGGAAGTTATACGCGGCTCTTTCACAAGTAGTATCAAACGACATTGCAGCAATGCAACGTTTTTGCGGAAACGCGAATGTCAGAACACGTTACGAAATCTTTCAACTGGACGATCAGTTGGGTGTCGTAAATGCGACTCTGATATTGAGTTTTTAAAACGGTACCCTTTCTAAATTTAACTTTGAAAACAGTCGTTTAACTTCAACAAAATGCCGTGGTTCACTGCCCAATCGGCAACGCTATCAGACAATTGGTACTGACAATGTTTAACGGCAAACTTCTCAAGCATTGAAGTAACGCTGGGACACGAGTGACGGGAACTTAAACATCATCTGAGGTTACGTTGGGAAAAATTTATGGCTGAGACTGTTTTTTGATTTATTTCGGTTGCAGGTAAATTTTAATTTATTCAATGGAACTATATATTCTTTTGCAGTTTACTAAAGCCCGCTCAATCCCCAGTGCAAGTGGGTAATGGCGTTATTTCTTGCGAACATCAAGTGGGTCCCCCATAAATCATTCCGCGCAGTACAACCGCGCCTTAAATTACTAACGAACAAATTCTAGCGCGGGCAGCGACTTCCGTAAGGAAACTGTTACTTTAAAAGTTCTACTCACCAAAGCTGCGCCAGGGTTCAGAGCGCGCCGTAGCGGATGGCTACGCAACCATGAAGACGAATCAGCCGGAATAATGTGCGAGGGAATATCCTACACTCAAGCAATCTTTTTGATGTTTTTTTTTACTCAGTTATTAACAGAGCTGCACCAGCCATCAAATGAGCCCACCATCATGCGCTCAATAGAGCAGAAGGCCACCCTTATCATTTAGTTTATGCTCAACTGCGTACTTGCGCAATAAAAAATATTCTCAAATCTCTCGTGCAGCGCGAACTATCTTTTCTCGTCTATGTCAATTGTTGCCCCCCAAAATAAAAAAAAAAACATTCCTTTTGAAGGGCAGAAAAACCATTGACGGTTTTGAGGGTTAACAAAAAGTTTATCTGAGAAGGTACAAGGATCTGTGTTAGGTCTTCTATAGGTACAAAAGCGGGTTCCAAGTTTGGATAACCGCCAGCGTTGCCCGAACGTCCTACGCTAATACATGACGAAGAGCGAGCAAAACGCACACAAGGTTGACGACTATCAATATAAAAGTTACGAGTAGGAATATGAAAGCTCAGGCATTTATAAAGACTTTCTTTATAAAGACACTCTTCACACAGTGGCGGATATTTTGTAAAATACGCTGCGGTTTGATATTTTGCGGCTGAGACACATGAATAAAAACCAGACAGAGAGAAAAAAAAATAATGTGGAGCAAATGGGCGAAAGTCTTTATAAAGACTTTCGCCCATTTGCTCCACATTATTTTTTTTTTCTGTCTATATGGTTTTTATTCCCTTGTACCGGCCGCAAAATATAAAACTGCAGCGTATTGTACAAAATATCCGCCACTGTGTGCGCTCAGGAAAATTCTAAAGTTTGTGGAAAACAATTTTTCCCCATTAATAGAGGAGCTGTCGGTCACTTATGGTACACGCCAACCGGTATGTGCAAAACACGCAGGTTCGGATAATAACGCCTGGTCAGATTTTTTTTTTGTTTGTTTTCCGGTAAAGTGGTGCGGCCACACTTGAATTTCGCTTACATTCCTGCTCTAGAGCCTACATTATGTCGTGTACAATCCACAATTCATCGTCCTTGATCGGCACACTCCCCAGCGTTACCTGTCGTGCTCCTCGGTATCATATCTCACAAGGGACCCGTTAAAAAAGGCAAGCAACGCGAACGAACGCACAAAAAAATCCCGGGCTGTCTCCACTAATGTCAAACTTGGGGAGGTGCGAAGCATACAGATGGCACCGGTGTTTCTCACAGCAAAATCGCTGCTAATGGGGAAGCGTCCAGGTCAGAAAAGAGCGCTTCTGGAGCCAACGCTCCTGCCAACGCTCCTGCCAACGCAAGAGCCAACGCTCTTGCCCCACGGCGCCCGCTGTATGGGCGCCGGGAAGCGCGAGTGGGATGAGTAATCGTGGTCTTCCTGACTCCTTGTCTCTTGCGTTGAAGCACACTTAAGCAATTAGATGAGAGGCAGACTGGTCGTAAATTGTCTTCGTGTCACACGCCGCAGCATGCTAAGAAGTATGTTTTACAGGAGGAAATCTGGCGTTCGAAATCAATTTTGAGACGAAATTTAATGAATTTCTGTTTAATAATGCAGTTAAATCCTGAATGTTGCTGTATTTTAAATCAGATTGAATCATGTTAGTTTACTTTGAACCGGTGTTATTTATTATAGACTTATTTATGGCCATCGTTTAACAACTTTGTTTAGCGTGACGACAGGGGACGACAACAAAAGGAGACGCCGACAGCCCGAGCCCCTAAGGTGCTTCGTCCCTAAAACACTGGCTCTCGCGATGTGTTAGCTCTTCGTGACCCCGACTTCTAATCGGTGATATTCTTGCCCATAAACTAATCTCATAAATTATTACAACACCTTATCAAGGCTTCGCCGTTCCGCAACGTTTACGCTTCTTCTACTAAAACCCGCAACTCAAATTCTGTTTACAAAAATGAACAATGTGTTCTGTACAAATTTTTTTACCTCTCTTCCAACTGCCACTGAGTGGCTTGCATTTGAGCATTGCAACAGAACATATTTTGGCAAACAGCTCAAAAATGAAAACCTAACAACAGCAAAGAAAAGAAAGCCCCAAGAGAAGGCAAGAATTTCTCGGAGCGTTTTCAACCTGAGCTACAATATAAGCACGCAGTTTCTCCCCGCGCAAAGACGAGCAGCAAAACTTCTTCCAAATTCCGGGAGACTAAGCTTTCCAATATGCGCATCCTCACGAAGTATTTATAAAACTAAAATGGTTCGCTATGCGACGTGCGCACGATTGCTTTCGCGAACCGCTTGTAGCTTCGTATACAGGCTAGGCAGACGAGTTCTTTGCCAGCCCATAAACCAGCCCAGTGCACAGGAAATTAAAGTTCTGCGTTTCCTCAACCCAAGTTTCGATAAACAAAACTTTCCGTTCTGATCCACTCGATGTGTTTTGTGAGCTCGAAAAGACAGCCAAGAGGGAAAGCAAATCGAGCAAGGTACAATATACGTTCCAGCGAAGACGTGTACAGCAAAAAGAATATTACCAATATTTTTATAGAAAATTGAGATGCGGGAGAAATTTGCTTGTAACTATGCTCCGCGTTTCAGGTTCTAAGCTCCAAAGCAACGCCTGAGTAATGCGATCGCCGAATATTGCATGATACGGATAAATTGGCGCAACTTGGAGTTTTAAACGTTCGCACAAATATCAGCACGCAGGTACTTCAGGTATTTGCCTCCATCATGAAAACAGCCACCACGGCCATTAACCGAACCCGAGAACGCGATCTCACTCGAGCAACGCCTAAGGCATTGGCAGGCTCCAACGGGTGACCTCTGAAAAAAATGGCCATCAGCCGCAATAAGTCTGTACCGAGTGCTCTTTATTTTAGTAACGCAGATCCTAGGGGGCTGTGCTTTGAATAACCGAACCATACGGGTATTCTGTTTTGTTTCGTTAGATTGCGCGCCAGATTCCATGCGACAGTGCTAAGATGGGGGGTGCGAAGTTAACCCACGAATGATCCCATCTCATAGCCCTACAAATTTGTGCCTCGTCGGAGGAAGAACGAAAATCCCATTCGCCCGCATGAACTAGTGGCTTAACCGCGAAACGCCAAAATGGAGGAAGCGAGAGCGTCTTACGGCAAACCAAGAATACATATTTGCCGCACGTTTATAGGTTTTACCTCCTGCGGCTATCTGGTTGCACATAGTGTTTCTTCGAGCAATCCGGGTCACATTGCAGAGACAGAGACAACTTTTCCACTCAACAAGTGCAGTCGTGGCATTTTCATTGGGCGAATAATTATACGTATACAACTACCAGAGGCAGAAAGCAATGCTTTTGCTTTTCGCGTGGCTGTGTGGGACGGCCGCTAAAATTGACGTAAACAATTAAGCACCGGGTCGCTCCACTCTACAGTGATAAAATCAGCAGAGGTAGCTGAGGCAAATTTGCCTCATCTTGTGCGAACTTTTATATTCTAAAAGGAAAGGGTAAACGCCGCGTTGAAGTCACAATGTGTTGCCAACTTATTCATTAGGAAACCAATATCATCGCCCAAGCTGGCTTACGTTGAAATGTCCGTTTGAGGGTGTACAATAGAACCCCGCTCTTACGTTTCTCAGTGCTGCGTTTTTCCGGCTGCTACGCTGTTTTTCTCTGTTCCCGGCGCAGCTGGCATAGAGACCCATGTATTAAAATCCTCACTGTTACGTCGTGGCTTAGAGTACGTTCCCGGATGATACGTCGCAATCTCACACTCCGTAGCCGCGCGGGCAACATGCGAAGACCGTCATTTTGACCTTTGATGAGCCTTGGCGAGGCTTGGCTACGGAAATGACTGCGTGAAGCTGCACGTGGGTGCGATTCGTGCCTACTAAGTGGCCCTATGTTACTCTATGCTATCACCAGCATCATTGCGCTTACAAGGGGAGCTTCGCTTCGGAATTCGGGAAGTGTGTATTTGCCATAAAGCACCACCGCAAGAATAGGACGCGCTCTCGTCGTCATCGTGCGCTTCATGCTTTGAGAACACCGTTGAACTTGCCACCGCGAACTTTGTCGTGCCTTGATGGCGCCGCAAAAACGGGAGGCGCTTTCCCTTGAGGAAAAGCTTGACGCAGTAGACAAGAAGCCAGCGCGGAAGAGAGTCGACATCGCTAGGCACCTTGCATTGCCACGCGTGGTGTTTTCCAGCGATCGCAAAAAGCTGCAATCCTACATTCTCGATTTTTTTCATCTTCGAAAGCCAAAATTGCGGAAATACATGATTGCAAGCTAAAGCTACACTATTTTTGCTCATTTTCGAAGGTTTCCTCACTGCTGCATTTTCTTGGTTGTTACGTTTTGTTTCCCCGGTCCGGTAAAAAACGTATCAACGGGGCTCTATTCGTCATGCTCGTACATGCGCGTACCACAACAGCATGCGCACGGCAAACCCTCGAACCAATCGTGGCGCTTCCAGTAAGCACTACAACATTTGTTAAGCCTAAACTCTGCGACGTATACGCATACCATGTCCTTAAAACGGAGGGATACGAAATGAATGCATGAGGCTTATCAATTTAAGGGCTTCACTTGCGACTTCCGTTTGACCGGGCACGATGGCTTGGCATTCCGAACATGGAATCTCATTTTCGTTTCGCGGCCGTAGTGGCTGACGGAGGCACAGAATAAAGACGTCTATGTATGCGAGATGCGAGAACAAATTGAGGAAAGACCAGGAGGTCTCATCTTCAAGTCCTCAGCCAGGACTCTCCTCGTAGCCCAGGTCGCAGCTTCGTCATGTTGAACCTGATTTTCCCCTTTGATAGGTAAGATATCTTCTTTTAGAGGGACAAACAATACATTTTGCGGCTGTATAATTGCTGTAAAATAGAACTTTGTCATAAAATATTGGCAAGGGGAAGTTCCCTCCGCAGACAGCTGTAACGCTTCGATTTGCTGGGTGAGCCACTTTTATGTATTGCTACAAAAAATCGCCTGGCGATTGCGATGCTCCCTGATGCGATTTTTGGACGCAGCAGCAGTGCGCTGAGGCAGCACTCACTCGCGTGTTCTCTCGACGGCAGCGATGATGAGCCTCTGCGTCGGCGGCGCGAAGTGTGTCTCAGGAATGGACCGCGAACTGCGTCTTAAGCGAACGTAAAGCATAGTCACGCGCACGCCCCCTCGCGTTTTCGCGAGCGTCTCGTGCAGCTACAGCTTACTGCCCCCACCCCTCTTCCTTCCACCGTACACTTTCGGACAGCGCTCGCGCCGCCACGGGGAATCGCCCTCCCCTCACCATTTCGCGACACTCTCCTCTTTACAGCATACTGGCCCCCACTCCACCACCGCACACTTTCGGAGGGCGGTCGCAGCCGCCACGAGGAATAAACTTCCCCTCACAATTTCGCGACACTCTCCTCCTTTGCTTTCTTTCACTATTCGGTCTTTTGAAGTGGGAACCAGTGTTAAAGGAGTACTGACACTAAATTTCTCGCTTTCAGTTTTTATGCTGTAAAGAATGCCTATTGGCCCAGTAATTACGAAAATCGAACCGAAAGCCGTCAGCCTCCAACATAGAATTAATTATACCACGTTTATTGCAACCAGTTTCAAATTCGGTGCCGCGCAGGAAAATGGCCGTTCGAAGGGCAGCCTGCAAGCGGGCCAGTCTTACGTCACGGTCTCACCCGTGACGTCAGGGACGTTCGCCGCATCGTCTGCTACGATTGCACATGGTCCACACTCGCCCGCGCATTCGACATGTCGTCTGAATCATTAGACTCGGATGAGTCGCTGCGACCCGACAGACAGACAGACAGAACAACTTTTTTTGGCCAGACGATTAGGCCGGCGATGTCTTCGCCGTCGTCCGTTTTTTAATATCAATGTGGCTCGACCCGGCGCAGACCGTGATAGCAACAGCTTGTCGCCACTTTTATAATCAATCTGATCGCGTAAAAAAAGTTCCACATGGGGGAAAGTAGATGTTAGTGAGGTGCAAAAATGTGCTAGTGGTTGTTATGAGCGCTTAATTCAAAAGCGGCGTTCAGATATTTGCCGCGATGGTAAGCCTACGCTTACCGGAAGCGGAGGTTCGGCGCTCCGACCCAGCACTGCGGGAACCGCGGTGCGGCGAGCGGCCGAAAGATGGCGCCACCTGCACGTTAGAATCAAAAGAGGCCACGGCAGATGTCTTGGTCACCGATCGCTGAAACGGCAATTATCGCCAAAATAAAGCTACGTATGCGAAAAAGGGGATGATAGTGCGGTGAAAAGTTGTGTAAGGGATGGTCATTCGCAGTTGTACAGATACCGGCGATCAAACATTCGCCACGATACTAAGCCTTTAAGTTCCGAACACACAAGCTGACCCTAGCAACGCCGAGTCCGCTGGCTTCGGCGGCAGTTCTTGCGGCCCCCGCCACGCACGAACTCAGTTCACGTTAAGCGCTGCATGTCGTCGTGTGGAAAATAATGCATCTTGGCGTCGTCGTCGATTTGCTCGGACAGGCTTCCACGAGCAGCACTTCGCATTCCGCGAGCTTTCCATAGCCCAAAATGGGCGAGCTCGGCGACACGCACCGCCGCGTCGCCGCGGTGCGAGTCGACATCGCGCACCGCGCGGTGCCGCCACAGCGCAGTTTTCAGCACCAGTGCAAGGGAACACCATGAGCCGGCCACGAACTGAAGGGCAGTTGTCGAACACGCAAAGTGCCCAAAGTTTACAAGCACTGCTCACGCAGGTACACCCACGTCTCCTGCCCAAACAAATACCACTGACAGCAGCAGCGCAGGATTTCGTTTCCGGTCCGGAAAACGACTATATGACGTCACCCTGAACCGGCCAGACACGCCGGCCAATGTTTCGTCACGCCGAAAGCGATTTCGCTAGTGCTGCCGATTTGTGGAAGCTCACGGCCGCGACAAGCAAAATCGATTTTAGATGTGATTCCGGCCTCGGATCGCTACAAAACTTTCTGTGAGGCATCTGTACAAACTACTGAAGCCAATTAAATGATTTTTAGGCGTCAAAATTTCGTGTACACAAGAAGAGAATACAGACAGGGGAGAATACAAGGGGAGAATACAGAGAATACAGACCCTTATGTAGCGTCTTAACAGTATTTCCCACTTCAAAAGTCTATGAACAAACTGGCTCAGCTTTCTACCTTAGTCAACTATTATTCGGTCTTGCCACCGTTCACTGGGTTACGACGGCGCGACGCGGCTCAGCCCACAAATGGGCGCCAAAGGACTGCGCCCTCAAAAGAAGTGAGCCGTGGCACACTTCTCGATGGTCCCCCTACAATAAAGACGACGGCGTATCGAATGTGACATTGCCGCGGTGTTCGGGCGGTCACGGCCGGCCGATAAATCATCGCCTCATCTATCATGGTTTGTGCCCTCTGTCCAGCACCGTGTTACAGTATGTTCCAGCAGCACTACTGAAAGAAACATTTGTTACAACCTGCGTCTTATATTCATCATTTCACCTTTCGGTTAACGCATGCTTCGCCCTCCGAGCTATCACCACTCTACAAGTCGGAATTTCTGGGGCCGACGATCGGCATTCACTCACTGCAATACCGTACGCCAGGTAGGGCCCTGCACAATGCTCAGACTGACCCGAAAGACTGTGCCTTGTACGACAATTTCTGCGTGACAAGGGCCCTGCTTGAGGGTTCTGACAAAGGCCCGGGACGCGCTCAAGATTGGTAGGGTGTGCACGCAGACTAGAACCAATTATCCGCCCGAGTTCGAAGATTCTGTCACCCCTTAGAGCAGTTGAATGCTAACAATGGCACTCTGTAGAAATTTTTTTTGTCCGTTGTATTTTCGGATGTTCGACCGGGACGAACACTTTCCTCCGCCGGCCTATTTCATTACAGCCTCGAAAAAATAAATTTGCTTCAGCCGCTCTGAACAGCATACCGCTGCGGCCCACGAATGCTATCTGTGCTGTAATCGCTATACAAAAGGTACACAATATTCTTTAGACAAAATAGAAGCAAAAAACATCAGTCTGCGAAACCATTTAATTTCTAAGAACTAATATTGCGCAGAATTCGGCGTACAGAATACTTAATGCGTTATGGTGTAAAAGCTGATATATTGATGATGTTGATGGTTTGATTTCTATGGCGCAAGGCCAACTGGGACAAAGAGAGACAAAGCGCATATGACGCAATCACCCCATTATTCGAAAGACGTCTATAGAAGCGCTTACTATACCGTATTTGTCCTAAAAATTTTTCTTCAACACAATAATTACATATCATGGGGCTGTATGCAAAAAGCGAGCGAAAACCGAATACTTATCGAGTAGACCAAGTAAACATTAGCTGCTTTAATCTTAAATTTTTGCAGGCCCGAAACGACACTGTAAGTGCGAAACTTTCAATGCAGGCATCCAAGTAAATAAGCGAGTAACTCTGCTCTCGCTAGCTCGTAGCAGACACCCGGTCACGTTATTTTTAATGTGAAAACGGCGGCGCTGCCAGTAATAAGTCGAAAAAGAAGGCGATGACTTGTGTAGAATGCCTGCAAAGATTGTGCTTTCATCGATGACAAGTTAATAATGGCAGCAGCCGCGCGACGGAACTTCTCTGTATGGCTCCTTCAACAAATCTCTGCAGCCCGGGCGTGGCAAAAAAAAAAAAAAAAAAACTGTGAGCATGCGTGTTTTTTCTTTTAAGTAAGCTCGCAAATTTGACACTGAGTATCTTTTTTTTTGTTACCTTGCTTGGTTTTGTTGTTCCGCCGGTTTAAAGCTCAGTCGGCCGCGTAAAACTGAAGAATTTGCCCCGTAATAATGTAGTTACTGTTCGATAACTGGGAATGATTGTCGGTCAATAATTAATTAGCACTTAACGCTTCGAACGGGTTGATTTGATGGTACCCAGTAGCTTATATAAACGGACGGACGGAAAAGGACAGAAGTCGCCTTATTGGTCGCCATGGCAACTTGAGCGCTGCAATATTATTGGTCCCAATTCTGCAACTACTCGCACTG
The DNA here is from genome assembly GCA_013339765.2 of Haemaphysalis longicornis. NCBI lineage: Eukaryota > Metazoa > Arthropoda > Arachnida > Ixodida > Ixodidae > Haemaphysalis > Haemaphysalis longicornis. The sequence goes on along the minus strand of CM023449.1, from coordinate 112,156,163 downwards.
CAGTACAGTGCTTAGCACGGCGTTCTTATTGCAAGCTGACCATGAATCGCAATGCGTAATGCGGGAGCAAAAGTGATAGAAGCAGCTGTAAGTGCGACCTGCGGTGTGCAATGAAGAATGAACAGTTTATATCTCGAATTATTCACAATATTCTTCACAAACACACATTATTCACCATTTTGAAAAAAAATGATCAAAGACAATGCGTGAGAAAGAAAGAAACATTGGTAGACGACATCTACGTGTTTTGTTTTAAGCGTGATTTCGGCGATGTGGACTCTACCACACATATATTTAAAGTTTTGTATACGAGTATCTACCTGCAGCACGTCAAATGAGAACAGAAATTTTGCTCGTGAGCTTTTCGTTTCGGTGCTTTATGAAAACAAAGTTCGAGTGCCGGACTGCTCTACGGGCCGCGGAAGAACAAGTGGTGGCAGTAATGAGACGGAGGAAAAGCATCGGTTGCTTTTCCTAAATTGTAACTGAGTAAAGCTCGAAAACGACGTTACATGTTACTACCTTGTCTGCCTTTTATCAATATTAGGTGTTCTAAAACTTTCATTGCGCGAAAGAAGTAGAGTCGTTAACGTACGCATAATACGCCATCCTTGTCTCACTAGAGTTCCAAACAGAAGACGTAAAACTAAGGACTGCGTAACAACTTTCACACACGATATTGTCCACTCACTAGCTTGGGAATGTCCCGTTTAACTCTGAGTTCCCGGTGGCGCACAGTTTCAAATCGCGCCTTCGTCGTTTTTGGAGTTGGGCTGTGCTAAGGCTAAAACAAAGAAGTATACTACAGCGGGAAGGCCGGACCGGGTAGTCTACATTGTTTCTGCTCCCGGTCCGTTGTCCGGGCTAAAATTGGCCTGTGGAGTGCTCTACCCGGCATACTCTTGACCTCAAATAGGCGAAACGGTCACTGCTGTTATTCGTTTTAGAAATGCTACGTGCAGCGGTGCCCCAGGAGTTACAAGCATGTACTGCTGAGCCGAAGGACGTGGGTTCGATCTCGGCGGCACTGGCCGCCTTTCAGGTGGAAGGGAAGAGCTAAAATGCCCATGTGTTCGAATTTCGGGGCAAGGTAAATATCTCCAGGTGGTCAAAATTAATCCGGAGCCCTTCACTGCCGCGCGCCTTATAGCCCGGGTGTCGCTTCGGCGCGTTCAACTCCATAATTTGAATCTGTTTTAGATAAGCTGCGAACGCGTTGGGGTCAAATTTGGCGTTTTTGCTTGAGCATTTTATCTCTGGATAGGTTTGGAAATGTGAGTTATTGTTCGGTGGTTTGATGTCTGATTGGGAGACCGGTAGAAATACTGAACTTAAACCCAACTGGCTTCTGAGTCCAAGCGCATGCGTCTGATACAAGCTCAGTATTATCTCTAAAGTCGGCCAGAAGCAATATTTTAAGTGAAAGTGTATTTCTTTGTGGGGGCTGTTGAGGTTAATGTTTACCGCACGTGTGGCTACACGCACAACAAGATTTGCCTGTAAAAGAAGCAGTGAAAGCAATAAGAATAATGAGTTTAAATATCACGCCCTTTTAGACGAAGGAGAATGCTTGACGGGTTGCCGTGATTTTATTTCTCCATTTCGCTGTATGCGCCTATTAAAACAGCAGACTCCTGGTGTGATGGTGTGATGAGCGGGATTTTTTAATTGTGTTTCTGCTCCTTTTCTCAGGCGTATCTCTCGGAACCATGCTTCCATAATTCCCTCATGTCGACGAAATAACAGCAAAAATAAATAATACGCTAATATTTCTAAAAACGAATGCCTCTCCCTAGTTTCCCTTGAAGGGAAGGGTAGAGCCGGTTGATGAATCGAAGCTCTCAAGCCCCGTTGATCTGCCGCATAATCAGAGATCCTTGCTAAACGCGTAGTCCATGCCTACGCAATCCCAAATTAGGACTTAAGACTGCTCGAACAACGGCCATTTTGCATAGGAGGACGACGGATGACACATAAACCTCACAAGTAATCACGTTTTTATTCTGTTCATTCACGAAACTTCCAAAACTTGTCAGACAACCTCAACATTCATGTGGTCGTGTTTCGTTCATCTACAATACAACAGGTATATTATACTCGATTTTATAGGCAGGCTGCATAATAGTTCCGGAAAGAATATTTACTGTCTAAAGGCACCGCTTGTTTTCCTAAGCGCAAAGGAACCACATGTTAGTGTTGCGTTGTATGCCGTGTAGAAAAGTGAAAGCAACGAAAGGAAGCAGTGTAATAAAGAAGAGCCCGTCGACAGGAGCCGCCGTAACAGGTGGCGGGACGCGGACTGAGGCGCATTGTGTGACAAGTGCGTTGCTTCAAGTATTTACTGTCCTTACAGTGACGTCGTTCAGCATTAGCAACCATATGCGACCTGCCCACAGTTCACTCTCTACCTTCTTCACCGATGTGATGCCGAAGTCGCTCAAAGGGTTAGCGTTGTTTTTTAGAAACTTTAACCAATCTGCTCACGTAGTAACCTACCAAAGCAATGGAGCGACAAATCGGGCATTGCTTATATGAGCGGGCACTTCAAGGTGTGACCACCATGCGAAACATCTGGTAGACAGTAGGATCTACATCGTAGGTGATCAATCGTCATCTATGAACCCGTTTCCGTGCACGCTTGGTGGGTGTATGACCGGTGTGTTTGATGATATACGACCGTGGCCACACCGGTGGTTTTCGATGGTGAGCTCGCGCATAGGCTTTCCGGACTCGTCATTTGCACTTCAACCAATCCTTATGGGTGTACCACTAATATGCAACTCTCCTACTCTGTTGTCGCAACGCAACGCCGTCAAGTCCAACCACCATACCACCTCAGAAATTTGAATGAAGGCCCTCAGAGTTACTACTGCCGCTCATTTTTAAGTCTTGCTCGACCATCGGCTGCCTACGCCATGCACATTGACACGTTGACATGTCACCCACTGGTTTATTGGTAAACCCATTGGTTTACTGGTAAACCCATGTCAATATTGTCGCCGTATACTCTGCCGGGCTCTTTTGCTTGTATACTCATCTAGGGACGCACGCGAAAAAATTAAAGCTCACACTAACGCCTAACACCTGAAGTTAGCGGGTCTGTACGCAACCTTCACTACCATCACGACGGTTCAAGTCCATGATTGCAGCCGATTTGCTTCTTCTTCACTGCCGCAGCGACCTTTTCTCCGTCTTCTTTGCTAATGGTGAAGAAGAAAAATCAAAGAAGAACGAGCGAACGAACAAACCGAACGCGCATGCCTAAACTAAGCGCCCGCAGGTGCGACACGTACCATATCACGTGTTCTGTATTAAACAGGTAGCGTAATTCCTCTCTTCGCAGCCACAGCCGCGTGAGTGAGGCATTCGACGCACGGGTACTAACTCACGGTTCGTTTTTCGGGGCTCCACCAACCCTGTTATTTGTGCTATTTTGCAAGTTAACATCGCCGAGGTTGTGCCTAATCTTGTTGTCTCATCATCATTCTCGACCAGACATTGTTTGTGGGGGTTCGTGTATGAAGTGTACACTTCAATGCACTTTCTGCTGGTTCGTCTTTTACGAGATTATATGTTCAGTGTGTCTCGTATTAATCTCTACAACGGCCTACTTTCCATGGTTTTTCCAGCACCGCTGTATAACAATGTTTATTCTGACTTGGCTGGACAAGGTGAGCTCTTACGTGTCCGTAAGATGCCGCTCTCTCCCTCAACAAGGATGTTTTTCTTCAAACTGCACAGCTAAAGTTTGCCTGTTAAGACGTGGCTGCACTACCGGAACGTTTTTGAGTCTTCTGTGAACTGTCGCTTGTGCGAGGTACCGGAAACTATTGAGCACTCCTTTATAAATCGTAAGGATGCCAAATTATTTTGTGATGTCCTCGAGATAACTTTTAAGAAGGACTTTGAATTGCCTCCGCAAGGTATACGGTGTTTCGTCTCACCCGCAGACGGTGAGGTGCCATATGATTTGTTTTTTTTCTAATCGATTGAATGATTGAATTTATTGTAGTGTTTAACGCGCCGAATCCGGATTAATTTTGACGACCTGGGAATCTTTAACGTGCGCTGTTACGAATGGGCCAGCGCCACCATACTGTCCCGCATCACTCCTCGGCCGTGCGGCGAAGCCGCTCGTGCGCCTTCGAAAACAGGCGCAATCATGTCGGCAACAAGTTGCGACAAAGACGCGTCAGACGCTTTGCTCTCGGCAAAACTTCGGCGGCTGCCTGCAAGGCTCGTCTCCACGCTCTTCAAGGACACCGAGGCCCCGTCGATCGCAACGGAGTCCTCCTCTCTCCCCTCTCTCGGACTCAACGTGCCCGAGGCTATGAACGGCTTACGAACTCTGGAAAGAGTGTTGTGCGTGTTCCCACTTGTTGCGTTTGACCGTTATCGCTTTTGGGTATAAATAGAGCTGCAAAAGAGTTGTAACTCATTCATGTTAGAGCAGCGAATCGATGTTGTCGCTCTGCTCGAGTCCTGTATTGTAACCTCGCCCGTCGGGGCATTGTTCTTTGGCTTCGGCTCACCTCTCGCGCTCTCGCTATGAAGTAAACAGTTTACGTTGGCCTATCAGCTCTGGACGCCTTCCCGGCTGCAGTCGGCCTTCACGGTCGCAACAGCGCCGAGATCTCGTACACACGGGCATTTTCGCTTTTCGCCTCCATCAGAAAAACGGCCGCCGCGGCAGGGAATTGAACCCGCGATCTCGTGCTCAGCAGCGCAACGCCGTTTTTTCTAATCGCTCTGCATAGTTTATGAAAAACGCGAAGGCTGGATAGGCACACTGAGCCTATGGTTTCTTCCAGAGCACACTTCTGCCATATGATCATTAATCTTAAAGGCGTCTATGACCAAACTGATTCTCGCCCAGATTGGTATCCCTTCCTTGTTAGTTGTTCAATGTTGTCCCCGCTTTAATCTAAGTGTACATGGTTATTCATTGTGTTTAGTTTTGTTTTTATTCTTAAATTCAACTCATTTGTAGGTGTTCGTAACCAACCCATTTGTATGTGCACATAGTTGTAAATATGTGTTGTAAATATGGTTTTCTACATTGACAAGTTGCGCAATAAATACTTTATAGAAAACACAGAAAAGTGGTTGAGGCCGAGTGGGTGAGACGACTGGCTCTAACTCCGTTGATCTGCCAGACACAGGTTCGAATCCTGCCGGTGCCGGTGATTTGTTTTCTTTTCACTGAGTTTTGTAAAACGCCGCAATCAACGAATTGCTAATCAACTTCGCTGTGAAAGCCCTAATAGAATAGATGGCTGTTTCTCAGGTCTCTCGTTTAGGACCCGTCGCTATATTACCGCTTTCTTGGGATTACTACGTCTGTATTTGTGAACACTTACGCTGACGTCAAACAAGCCAGTTAGCGGAGCCTACAATCTGCTTCTGCCCCAGATTTGCATGATTGCGCAGCGCAGGAAATATAATCCCCGCTTTCCCGCCAGGCTAACTTCAAATGGTTTTTCTGCTAGTACCACGGGGAATGAAAATTGGCTGCACATTGGAGCAGTTAGACAGATAGTCGGGTTCGAACGGAAAGAAAGACGGCCTTCATTTGGTAATTTGCCTCTCCCAGGAGTGGTACATCCCTGTGGGCCCGCTCTCACGGCTGGGCGCGCCGGGATTATAAATTGGTTCTAAGGGCGATAGCGCACCGCCGGATGAGTGCCGCGGGAAAACGCGGCGAATGGACCCGAAAAAGTGCTAGCTCCGAATTCCATTCCACTCTGCTGCTTCGATATGCTTATGCTTCTTCCCCTAATTACCCCGGACGATCCTCCCCGATAGGCGCAGAGCCGCATCCGCTGATAACTAATTTCGCTAATACTAATATAAATTAATCCCAGGGAAACTTCTCAGCCATGGGTTCGCCTCTACACGCCTGGAAACGAGAGTGGATCCCTTACAAGAGCGCATGAGAGCTGAAGTTGCTGTTGTGGTCAGCGCTGCAATTAGCGACATACATTGTATGCTTCTCCTTGAGCAATCAGCATTCGGCAATTCGGAAATCAGCATTCGTTCGGCAAAAAGCATAGAAGTTATCAAAGCGCTCCCACGCAACGCAACTCTAATTAACTCCTTGCCGTTGCATGTTGCCTCTTCCTTGAGAACTCCATATGGACGGCGTGCTGTTTTCCCTTATCGCTACCCACCGATAATGATACGTGATTTGCCAATGTGGTTTCTTCTTTTTTTATCGTTCTAAGTACAATTACTAAGTGCGACAGGTGCCTCCACACATATTTTCCCCAAAGCGGCCAATGCGTACTTCTCGGTACGGTTATAGGCGCGTTGAAGGCGAAGTCGTAAGGAGAAAGCAGCGTACAGTTTTCCTGGCGGTCACTGACGCGGAGTTTCTTTGAGCGGAGTTTCTTTCTGTGGATACCGCTCGAAGAATCGCTTCGGCACTGAAGTAGTGTTCTTGTAGCAGGTGCTGCCAAATACAAAATATCGTGCGATTTAATTGCACGAGGCGAAGTTTGTTGCAAAACAAATTCAATAAAACAATGTCGTGAATATGTTTTTCCCCTTTTAGGGTGATTTCTTTTTTAACAACACCGCTCGGAAATTGGTAAGTTGTCAGGTTGGTGTTTCGGCAAGTTACCCTGGGGAGTACGGCATCCAGACGAGAGCACTGACATTGTTGTGCGTTCATCCTTACTAGCCAGCCTTTTGCTTTTGGCCGAGACAAAAACTACAGTGGCGAATTTATTCTACATTGCTCGGCCCTGGCGGGCCGTCTCTCGTTGTCTGTTGACAGTACTGGAAGACGTTGCCGCTCTATTTGTCACGATTCGTCGGGACATGGGGACTTTCTCGGAGCGCTGCTGTCATGCCTAATAGCGGGTTGCCAGTGCTCATTCGCCAACTGAACGATCGATTTGCCACGATTAATTACGGCTTGACGGGCGCTGCACAGTCCTTGCTGCAGTTTTTCGCCTTCGCCGACAGACAAGGCCCATCCCGGCCGCATAGGCGTTTGCGTTGCCTCCGGCCAGACGGCGTACACGCGACCTCGCCATGGCGGTAAGCATAGAGTTTCATGCTAGAATATACTATAGGGAAATGTGGCGCTTATATTTAGGCCAGCCGTGCTTCAGCAAACGTGGAGTCGTCTACCGGAACATTCTACTTGTCCTTGACATGAATCATTATTAGGCTGAAAAGTTGCCTGCGGCCGCAAAAAAATTAACATAATCATCATCAGCAGCAGCAGCAGCGTGCGCAGGTACACTGCACGACGAAGGCCTCTCCAATTGACCTCCAACCACGCCTGCCCTGCGCTGCCCGAGTGCAGTTTACCCCGAATATCTCAATTTCATCTTCGCATCTTGTTAATGGCCGTACCCTTCCCTCTAGACCCATCTGTTGGTGCCCTCTGCGAAAAAATAACGATGTTATTGAACACGATTCTTTCGGTTGTTTATTTATTACAAAGAATGGATACCCAAGAAATTTATATTTTAAGAAATATTTGGAAGCTTCATAGAAGAAGAACAAGAAGAAGTGCTACCATTTTCTGCGGACTGTGGCTTCAAGAGCGAAAGGAACCCATGGAACTAGCCAAGTCAACTAGAGGAGTAATGTTGCTAGGTGCTATCGCGTCGCCTGTGACGGCACGCGATTGCAGCGAGAGGCTTTGCTTTAGGATATGTTAGTATGAAACTCTATGGCCCGGAGGTTGCGAAGTACATTGGTTGACGAAGACTACAGGCCGTGTGCTTTCCGGGCTGTTATGCCTAATCTACCAAACTTAGATGCACAGCCTGCATATTCCGTTCGCTGGTGGAAGCTATCATAAAGGCTTTGTAGCTGCCGAAGTCTCCTCATTTCCATTTCTGTCAAGGCTATCCACGGAACGCGTCCAAATCAAACGCTGCTGTATAGCGAGAGAGGTGGCGACAAGGGATGGAAAACGTCCAACCGCGCAAGCCTGGTTGCTGTATTTAGCGCAAGGAGGCTTCCATAGTTATGTCTGAGATTAAGTTCGGAGCGCGGATTATCTAAAGGGCGATACTCTTTTGTCCCTCACAAATGTACAAAGGTATCAAATAACAGAATTTAAAATGACGTTTAAACGCCCGGAGTGTAGAGTTGTCGCTAAGCTGGGATATTTACACTTTGTCCAGATTTCCAAAACAGACAAGAACTGGCCGACGATTTAGTTAAATGTAATAAGAATTCCGAAAGCAGTGGCTGCGTTATTTAGATTTCGATAATATTAAGTTTTATTGCTGTAATGCATGGCTTCCAATAGACCCCCAAACCGGGAGAAATCACACTGAACAGGGTGTCAAATAACGGCTGCTGCGGGATCCCATTCATCTCACGAATTCATGCCTATCCTCCCTCTCCCACTCCGAGGTAACTACTGCGCTCACGTGCAGTCCACCCGAGACGAGGGCGTCGCGGTGTAACCGCAAACCGTTCAGGACTTTGTACAGAGAAGCCACTAATGTGCATTATGGCAGCTTCATCGAAACCAGCATGGCACTCATGTGATGTGGCAGAAAAGATTCGATGCAGGCAAGCAGACTCAGGTGCCTGGAGGTAGTTTATTTTCCCTTAGCACCCTTTCGTTAATATTTGAAGCACTTCAAAAGCAGTGCGCCCCGTGACATCGGCGTAGGGTTGTCGTTAGAGGGACACTGAAGTCGTAATACATCATAATATCGTAAATCATAACACCATAATTCAACAGGCCCAGACTAGCGCTTTTCTTATGATACAAGTTGTCCCAGATCGATTGATTAGCTCACCAATATAAAGCCGCGCCATATACTCGGGCGTTGTCTCGTAGTTCGTCGCCGCGAAAGACTTCGCCAAACTTTGGTCATCCGCTTTCCTGCTCGCTGTGTCTTCGGTGGCCTCTTCATCCTGTGGATTACCGCACAGCGCGCCACCCACGCAGAGCATGTCTGGAGCCATCTCGGCATACTGCCCTCCCATTCACACATTCGTGATACTTCCCTCCTCCGATTTCCTGCTCGTTCTATCTCTTCTGCCTTCGGTGTCCCCTTTGTTCGATTAGGTACAGCCGTGAGCTGAAGTAAACGGACCACGGGAGCGGTGGCCAAAACTAATCGGTGCGCCGTCTGGTTGCGCGGCGCCTGCTGTCGAGATCGCACACAGCGCAGGCGCAGCCTAGCAGTACTGCACACATGCCGCTATCGCTCGCTGCTTCGCGATTATCTCACGCTCCGATAAATTGACGCCAGGGGAATCACGCCGCGCAGTTAGAGGAACACTGGGGGGCACCGCCCTATCATTGAAAATGATGCGACTCACCTGATAAGTGGCAATGGTGCTACGCTGCCACACAGCCTGCTGTGGCTTCGTTGGGCTCGTAGCCTTTTTTTATTTAAAAAGCAGGAGGTTTTTTTTTTTTTTAAGTGATGAAGTTTCTCAGTTGATATCTGCTGTCTTGTTGTTTGTTCGAGTTCGTATTTCGTGTTTTCGTGTTGTTCGTGTTTTTCGAGTTTCGAGATTTGCATGAGAGTGACAGAGTTGGGTTCCATAGCTATTTGTGTACACAACAACAATTGACTGTCTTTGTGAAAGCTCAGCGGCCTATAGTATTGGCTAATTGATAGGTCCTCCTCGCTCTCGGTTGAGACGTCTCTTTGGGAGGCGGGACTTTTGTAATTAAACAAAGATATGGCGTAGTGAAGGAAATAGGGCTGCCAGCAGGACAAAGGATTTGCCCGACCTCTGATTTTTTATGCCAGTGGTACTCGGCCGGTAGCGTGCCAAAGACTCCTTCTGAGCTTGCAAATGTGGTGAGGGACCCCACGATGAAATATGTTGATACGTGTCCTATTGTCGCACAATTAACCCTTGCAGCCAAAGTCGCTCATACACATATCTCTATGCACGCCATTTAAGTGTTGCCTTTTCTGCATAATTTAAACGTTGTGCAAAGAGCCAGCTTTAACATTTGTGCTGTGCGGAGGCGTTATCCTAACATATAATACGGCAAATCCACTTTTTTTAGTTCGCGGCAGGGTTTGGAAAAAAAACAGGAATTTTGGACTATCGCTGAGGGACCCACGGAGCTCTTCTTCTCCCACGTTCCTCTTTTTGTCTGCGGATTACCATCTATGAACGGCCGCCCTGTACAATGCTTTGTAAAATATTACGTGTAAATAAACTTGGCTGTTTTGAACTATACCGTCGTTTGTTAAGCGCATGCCGTCGACCATAAGCTAGTAATCTTTTTATCTTCAATCGTCGACTGAACGACCCTCTTTAGATCAAATCCTTCAATTTCAACTCATGGCACAGAAGTGCGCAAGAAGTGTCAATAATGTTTTCAAGTGCAAATACATCTAATCGAAAATGTATTTTGCATTCAGTTCGATAGTCGCTGGAAATTGAAGGCGTGGTTCAATGGTATCTCATATCGCAATATAGTTTTTGAACATAAAATGTATGTGTCGGTGCCTCGAACTTGAAAAATTGCGAAGCTGGATTTTCCCTAGCAATTGCGAAATGGCACATATGCCGCATGCGGCAAACGCAGTTTCATAAAGCAATGCAGTACATACCTAAACACAGCAGTATTTGTCAAAACCTTGGCATGTAAGGTTAGCATCAATAATTTTCCCAGTTCGCTGATATTCTCGGGAGGCTGTGTTCGCATCTATCCTCAAAAGCCGACAAATATGGTGTTGTGTTTTATTTTCTTCGACAGTCCAGTGATTTTTTTTTCTGCTTCATTTTCTGCTTCAATATATGACGGGGGGGGATTGCAAAAAAAAAGCTTGAAGCCCGATATAATCACCAGTGCGCCAACTCTGCCAGCGGAGCCGCGTTGCTGCCGATTGCGTCAGCGCGCCATATCCACTGAAGGTCTGTGACCCGCAGGCAGTAAAAGGGCAGCGCGGCTCCCCTGGCGTCAATTTATCGGAGCGTGAGACAATCGCGAAGCAGCGAGCGATAGCGGCATGTGTGCAGTACTGGTAGGCCGCGCCTGCGCTGTGCGCGGTCTCGACAACAGGCGCCGCGCAACCAGACGGCGCAGCGATTAGTTTTGGCCACCGCTCCCGTGGTCCGTTTACTTCAGATCACGGCTGTACAACGAGGGACGACGAGACTGTGGAACCACAGAAGCGGACGCTTAAGTGCGTCGCACTACAATTGAGAATTGACCTACCATTGCTAGCGACGGCTTACATTATGCTGTCGTTTTTATGGGTAAATCTGCCGAAGTGGCCAATGTACTATCAGGGGGCTGTAATGGAGAGAGAGAGAGACCAAGGGACACTAAAGTGAGAATTCAAGTTGCGATCGATAGATATATTATCTAACCAAGAATACGAATGTATACCACTCTTAGGCGTATATAAGGTTGAAAATAGCGAAAACGTGAAGAAAGGTGCCACCGCCACTGGCAATACCGCGCCACTCGCACAGGAATTGGTTGAAAACGTCTGGCAGGTGCAACTTCTGCCCTTGCTGCCGCTTGATGGCGTTACTCGTCCATACTTGGGAGTCGGGACAGTCGGTACCGCTTTTGAAGGAATCGTTCGAGCTACACGCGAGCGGGCCGGTAAAGGACAATATGCTTTTCATCAACAAAGCATCAAGGAGCAAGTGCTACGAACTCGCCTTATGTCCTTGACTCATTCAAACTACGTCAAGAAGTTACTGATACAACGAAGGCACGCGAAGCTGAACGTCAACGGAAACGGCGAAATGAAAACTTTAGAGGGGGATGCTGAATTTCCCGTGGGAAAGCTGTGGCGGGGAGCGCAAGGCGCCTTGCAGCTCAACCAGCCCCGTCCGCAGCGCCTCTGATGCTGATTCTGGCAGGATGCCCCTAGGGATTGGCCAACCAAAGAATCCATCACGAGATAGGTTCGCGCTCAACCACCGTCGTCATCTTCCCGTAGGGAAACCGCCGAAGAAGAAGAAGAACGAGAAGACAAAGCTGCGAAGAGGAGGGCGTGTACATTGCTCTCAGCCGGTGTACCAATGTCAACAACCTTTACCTCACCAAAGCTGACGGAGACTACCGATTCTACCACAGAGACAACATCGACAAGAACATGATGGACGAGTTTCGGGCCTCGAGAACCACCGCCTACTCACCGTAACACAACAGCACTTGCGTGCCTTTGCCACCGGTGTGGACCCGGACGCGGAATTCCCTCTGGCGCTAGTAAAAACCAGATCACTCAACATAACGGCAACACAATGGAACCAAACGGAACCGCCACGATGCTTCGCATCCTCATCAGGGTTCCCCACGGGAAGATGGTGTAATTTTTTTTAATCCCCATGGGCATGGCGTACACTGTAAAAACAATCCGTAATTTTACGGACAAATTACGACTCAGATGACCGTAATAAAACAGAGCCGTGTTCCGTTTGGTGCAGAACAAAGAAAACACCCGTAATTTAACGGAAGTGCGCTCCGTCCCTCCGTATACGAATGCTCTCTCCGTTACACGTCAAACGAAAACTTTTTTCTGCTTTGCAAAATACGGGCGTTTCCTCTGTATGATGCAGAACAGAAACAGATCAGTTTATTAATAACTGCAACAAATATATTGTCGTGTCGATCGTCGGGAATCGATCTAGAAACGAAAACTGCGCCCCGACCACATATTATAAGTGGCGTAATGAATGCGGCTTTGTTTCGTTAGTGTCTAAAGTGTAGTAAACTTAGTGAGGACCATGATGCCCATACCGCTCAACACGAGCGCTGTTGTCTTTACGACGCTCCGGCGGCGTCGCTGCCCCGGACCTGCAAACTGCACATGCGTGTGTGACCGGCACACTTGTAGAAAATATAAAGTCATTTGCGTCCAGAAGCAGAGTGGCGGAAGGTAATTTAGTTCTCAAGGAATCAATATCGGCCGAAGTATTTAGCCTAAAGCTTAAAACCATAGCAGAGAAAGCACTATTCATGCAGTGCGAAATCGCAGTTGCAGCCAGTCAGACACATTTTTGCGACCGCTTTCTCGAAACAGCGGAGTTGATGGCGATCAACTACTGTGGGGGCTTTGCGGAACCTTACTGCGCAAGCGCTATTTAAGAAATCGCAATTTATCAACCAGGAAATTCTGTAAGCCCGTTAGTAAACACCGATGTATGGCACACGCAGGGTGGGCATCCATGTAGTATACAGGCTCGGCGCAAGTGCAGCGTTCGTGCGGTAGTGCAGTGGTCTCGAGCGCCATGCCCATTGATCGACGTTGCGGCTTCGATTCCTCGTCGACGTATTTTTTTTTTCTGAAGGTTCTATCAATAACGGAAAGACGTGCTTTTTGAAACGGAGTGTTTGTTTTGTTACAGCCTTTCCGTACTACAGAATGCCCGTTCTTAAAATTCTTTTCGTTGTCTAAATTGCGGAAATGTGTCCGGCAACATTTTACCTGCAGCTTTCTCCGTAAAATTGGGCAATTTTTTGACAGTGTAATGGCTGACTGCCGTTATCATCAAGCGTGATCTTTCAGGTGGGATCCCTGTATTAGCTGTACCGATGCATCGTATTATGAGGAGTCCTGGTGTTGCGGAAAGTTTCCATCTTGCGTCAGGTCAGCTGCTTCTACGTATATCGAATATCATCCGCATATACTCCTATGCAACTGACGTTTCCTGCGCTTCGAGGTGGCCCTGGTTTTCTTCATTGTTCGACATCCTAGCTATCAAGGTAAAAAAAAATCCAAGGGACCGTTTTGGTCCAATGTAAACAAAATTTTACGGACTAGATGGTTTTTCCCTCTCTTTTTATTTTCGTCTTGACGCCAAACGCTACTTACGTTGTGCAACATTACAATTTACGACGTAGTAGTGGGTTTCCTGTCGTATGCGATTCTTGTGAGCTGGTCGTTATTTTAAACGGGGCACTTCCTCGTGGTCTACTGAAGGTGTTTTGAAGATATTCGATATTTTGACTTTTTGGACTACAGTTCAGCAGCGGTGATGTTGCAGTCAAGGAGGACCAAGGAGCCAACAAATATAGACCTATTGCAGTCAACTCAATCTTTTTTATTTATTTTCTCTTTTTTTAATTTTATTTATTTATATATTTATTTATTTATTTATTTATTTATTTATTTATGTATTTATTTATTTATTTATTTATTTATTTATTTATTTATTTAGTTAGTTTTTTATTTATTTCGTTCAGACATAGATTGTTTAGACTGACATGGCTAAAGGCAACAAGCTGCCTGTCTAGAGCCGTGACGCCCAAAGGACATTGCCCAGAGCAGTAAGCAGCGAAAGCACCAGCTTACTCACAAGAAAAAGCGGCAGAAATACTTTAAAGAAAGTGTAACAAGAACAAATGGGAAATATTACGAAAAATACCGGGAAAATATTTGTGGACAGAACAAATTACTTCTCAACAAATCAAACTTCCCATAGCATAAATCAATTATACTTCACTCTTAATACGTCGTCGATGATCGCTTTAACTAAGATAAAAATAAAATTGTTTAAGCAAGATTAAGCAAAATTGGTATGTATCGCCATACTTTTTTAGATATAAAGAACGGATTTAGCTGCATCAAATCATCAGTCGTTGTAAACTTGCTAGAAACATCATTCTCTCCAAAAAATTGATAATTTCGGCTCATATGTTCTTTCCCTAAATAGGAAAATTACCTATAACACCCAGAAATCAAGAAATCACTGAAATCTTTGGCTCTTAGGCTTAGATCTTGTATCTTAGATGTAAGACCAAGGAATACGAACGTCTTCTTTGGGTTACTTAAACGCAGTAGTTTTGACCTCTCTGCCTTTCTGTACGTCTCCGTGTACCTCGATTTGGCCCCCGGCCAAAGATAGAAAAATTTCTTCAACGGGGACCTTTATATAGGTAAAGCATTCCGAAACTGCTAAATCGGTTAGTGTACTTCATACTTGACAACATTGGGCCGCAAACATAAAACATTACGCTACAGTATACCTCATGGCCCGTTGATCATGACAACTACAGTTTATCATCTTTACCATCAAACCTACCGAAAGAGATCGTGGCTCGAACGCCAAGCAAAAGAGTAACCAAAGGTGCCGACAGATCGGCCGGTGTTGCGAGAGATGGGCGGTCAAAGTGTTACGGTATCTTTACATGAAAAGCGAGGACACACAGTGGAGGAAAAGAACCCGAAGGCTCAGAACAAATTATATGAAACCTGGAAGCACAGAAAACTACAAAGGCAATAAAAAATTGAAGTCAAAGAATCAGAGATAACGACCTGGAAAAAGAGGATGGATGCGAAGAAATCCTTAGATATCTGCAGGATAGGGAAGCAGGAGATCACAACGGGAAGAGTCTTCGATAATGCCAAAGGAAGTTCATTGCAAAAGGGTGAACTGAAGGGCTTGTTGGTACATCATAACGTTTGAAAACAGCGCGGAAGACGGACGGAGCAAGTAATAGACGACACAAGCGCTGACGAACAACTGAGCGATTTAATTCGCAAGAAAATATATACATGAAAAACTAGGGGAAGAGAAGGAAAAAAATACGGAATAAAATTTTGACAGAAAAAGGTGATAGCTACTGATTAGTAAGCATGACAACGACAATCTTTCGCCGCGTGACGATTTGAAGACAACTAGTCACGTAGGTACGCGATTTCCTTATGCAACAGTGCCACGGATGGTTCGCTGATACAGTCGCTCCCTTTCCTCTTGATTTGGAAGGCCTCGAAGATCTCCCTCTCCCTCCGCCCGCGGTAAGAGGTGAGTGTGGCGCATTCGACTTCGAAGGCTCCGGACAAGTGCCCTCAACCAGAACGACACAAGACAGCCGTCATCCCGTACGTCCATGGAGTGAGCCATGCGCTCAAGAAGATTGTTGGCAAGGCGGGCGTACGGCTTGTGTTTTCTGTTCCGAAGAAACTGAGCCGCCTGTGTAAGCGCGTTAACGCAGAAAGCAGCAAATCACCAGCGTGCGTCAAAAACACGAAGACGCGTTACGTCGAGTGTGTGAGTAACGTCGCGTACGAGATTTCCGTTGTCGTGCAAACGCTCCTAAATAGGACAAACAGGCCGCTGCCTGAATGAACGTTGAGGGAGCATGCCAACAAAGTCAGGTCTTCTACCGGTGGCACGCTGTCAGCACACTGCGCCTCGTGCGGCTGCACCCCTCGGTTCAACTGAATGCGCCACACTCACCTCTTAACGCGGGCGGAGGGAGAGGGAGATCTTCGAGGCCTTCCAAATCAAGAGGAAAGGGAGCGACTGTATCAGCAAACCATCCGTGGCACTGTTGGATAAGGAAATCGCGTACCTACGTGACTAGTTGTCTTCAAATCGTCACGCGGCGAAAGATTGTCGTTGTCATACTTACTAATCAGTAGCTATCACCTTTTTCTGTCAAAATTTTATTTCGTACTTATTTCCTTCTCTTCCCCTAGTTTTTCATGTATATATTTTCTTGCGAATTAAATCGCTCAGTGGTTCGTCAGCGCTTGTGTCGTCTATTACTTGCTCCGTCCCGTCTTCCGCGCTGTTTTCAAACGTTATGAAGTTCATTGCTTTTTGAAGCCCTGACGGGTTGCTTGCGGACAAAAACGTTTATCTGGGAGCCGGTACAGGAAGACGTGTGCACAGGCTGCGCCAGGAAGCCAGAAACCATGCCACATATTGTAACGGAGTGCAAAGGGCGTCAAGTCCTCAGTGGGGGATCATCCAGCTTCTGGAAACCCTGGGCCCTAAGGTTAACGGAAAAGTGAATTGGACAGCAGTGCGGTTAGTAAAAGAAAGTTACAATGATGTTGGGGAAAGAGCAGAGAACAATCTGGGAAGACATGCGAAAAAAAAAAGTCGGGCTAGCACAAAAGTTTCATAAAGAATGTTTTTTTTTTTTGGCGAGGTGATTGTACAGTTGTGTTACGACTAAGGTCGCTGTGCAACGCCACCCCGTTACTAAGGGGAAGCTACTTGTTTAGACTGACATGGCTAAAGGCAACAAGCTGCCTGTCTAGAGCCGTGACGCCCAAAGGACATTGCCCAGAGCAGTAAGCAGCGAAAGCACCAGCTTACTCACAAGAAAAAGCGGCAGAAATACTTTAAAGAAAGTGTAACAAGAACAAATGGGAAATATTACGAAAAATACCGGGAAAATATTTGTGGACAGAACAAATTACTTCTCAACAAATCAAACTTCCCATAGCATAAATCAATTATACTTCACTCTTAATACGTCGTCGATGATCGCTTTAACTAAGATAAAAATAAAATTGTTTAAGCAAGATTAAGCAAAATTGGTATGTATCGCCATACTTTTTTAGATATAAAGAACGGATTTAGCTGCATCAAATCATCAGTCGTTGTAAACTTGCTAGAAACTTCAGGCTCTCCAAAAAATTGATAATTTCGGCTCATATGTTCTTTCCCTAAATAGGAAAATTACCTATAACACCCAGAAATCAAGAAATCACTGAAATCTTTGGCTCTTAGGCTTAGATCTTGTATCTTAGATGTAAGACCAAGGAATACGAACGTCTTCTTTGGGTTACTTAAACGCAGTAGTTTTGACCTCTCTGCCTTTCTGTACGTCTCCGTGTACCTCGATTTGGCCCCCGGCCAAAGATAGAAAAATTTCTTCAACGGGACCTTTATATAGGTAAAGCATTCCGAAACTGCTAAATCGGTTAGTGTACTTCATACTTGACAACATTGGGCCGCAAACATAAAACATTACGCTACAGTATACCTCATGGCCCGTTGATCATGACAACTACAGTTTATCATCTTTACCATCAAACTACCGAAAGAGATCGTGGCTCGAACGCCAAGCAAAAGAGTAACCAAAGGTGCCGACAGATCGGCCGGTGTTGCGAGAGATGGGCGGTCAAAGTGTTACGGTATCTTTACATGAAAAGCGAGGACACACAGTGGAGGAAAAGAACCCGAAGGCTCAGAACAAATTATATGAAACCTGGAAGCACAGAAAACTACAAAGGCAATAAAAAATTGAAGTCAAAGAATCAGAGATAACGACCTGGAAAAAGAGGATGGATGCGAAGAAATCCTTAGATATCTGCAGGATAGGGAAGCAGGAGATCACAACGGGAAGAGTCTTCGATAATGCCAAAGGAAGTTCATTGCAAAAGGGTGAACTGAAGGGCTTGTTGGTACATCATAACGTTTGAAAACAGCGCGGAAGACGGGACGGAGCAAGTAATAGACGACACAAGCGCTGACGAACAACTGAGCGATTTAATTCGCAAGAAAATATATACATGAAAAACTAGGGGAAGAGAAGGAAAAAAATACGGAATAAAATTTTGACAGAAAAAGGTGATAGCTACTGATTAGTAAGCATGACAACGACAATCTTTCGCCGCGTGACGATTTGAAGACAACTAGTCACGTAGGTACGCGATTTCCTTATCCAACAGTGCCACGGATGGTTCGCTGATACAGTCGCTCCCTTTCCTCTTGATTTGGAAGGCCTCGAAGATCTCCCTCTCCCTCCGCCCGCGGTAAGAGGTGAGTGTGGCGCATTCGACTTCGAAGGCTCCGGACAAGTGCCCTCAACCAGAACGACACAAGACAGCCGTCATCCCGTACGTCCATGGAGTGAGCCATGCGCTCAAGAAGATTGTTGGCAAGGCGGGCGTACGGCTTGTGTTTTCTGTTCCGAAGAAACTGAGCCGCCTGTGTAAGCGCGTTAACGCAGAAAGCAGCAAATCACCAGCGTGCGTCAAAAAACACGAGACGCGTTACGTCGATTGTGTGAGTAACGTCGCGTACGAGATTCCGTTGTCGTGCAAACGCTCCTAAATAGGACAAACAGGCCGCTGCCTGAATGAACGTTTGAGGGAGCATGCCAACAAAGTCAGGTCTTCTACCGGTGGCACGCTGTCAGCACACTGCGCCTCGTGCGGCTGCACCCCTCGGTTCACTGAATGCGCCACACTCACCTCTTAACGCGGGCGAGGAGGGAGGAGGGTAGATCTTCGAAGGCCTTCCAAATCAAGAGGAAAGGGAGCGACTGTATCAGCAAAACCATCCGTGGCACTGTTGGATAAGGAAATCGGCTTAACCTCTTGACTAGTTGGTCTTCAAATCGTCACCGCGGCGAAAGATTGTCGGTCAGTCATACTTACTAATCAGTAGCTATCACCTTTTCTGTCAAAATTTTATTTCGTACTTATTTCCTTCTCATTCCCCTAGTTTTCATGTATATATTTTCTTGCGAATTTTTAATCGCCCTCAGTGTTAGGTCAGCGCTTGTGTCGTCCTATTACTTGCCTCCGTCCCGTCTTCCGCGCTGTTTCAAACGTTATGAAGTTCATTGCTTTTTGAAGCCCTGACGGTGTGCTGCGGACAAAACGTTTATCTGGGAGCCGGTACCAGGAAGACGTCGTGCACAGGCTGCGCCAGGAAGCCAGAAACCATGCCACATATTGTAACGGAGGCAAAGGGCGTCAAGTCCTCAGTGGGGGATCATCCAGCTTCTGGAAGCCCTGGGTTCTAAGGATAACGGAAAAGTGAATTGGACAGCAGTACGGTTAGAAAAAGAAAGTTAGAATGATGTTGGGGAAAAAAGCAGAAAAACAATCTGGGAAGACATGCGAAAAAAAAAAGTCGGGCTAGCACAAAAGTTTCATAAAGAATGTTTTTTTTTTTTGGCGAGGTGATTGTACAGTTGTGTTACGACTAAGGTCGCTGTGCAACGCCACCCCGTTACTAAGGGGAAGCTACGAATCATCGTCATCATCATCATCGGGGAAAATTTATTTCAGGAATCCTCTACTGCGTTTATCATGGAAGGACCGAGCCAGGAGGGGAACGGCGTGATAAGTGGGGTGGGAGAGAGGAGGAGCTGCTACGTGGCAATGGGCGGCTGAAGACGCATCTTTCAACGACAATTGCAGCGAAGCAAGCAGCTACGCGGCCAAAGTTTTGTGTTTTCCTTTTATGAGAAACACCTCATGGAACGTGTCGTAGTCAGTGGACACATAGGAGCCTCCTCTAGACGCTAGAAAGCGGCGACCCTGGCCCGGCTGTTTTACTAAATGGGCCATCTTATGGCTTCGCATCCAAAGCTGCAACGACCAACACCTTATCAAGCGCCGTACGCTGTAGCGTTGAAGCCGTCATACCAGTTTCATCACCGACCAACGTCATCATTACACACCCCGAGCGGCTTTGCGCGATCTAAAACCCCTCTGAAAAGAGCGGGCTGAGTCCCAAACATGCTTATGCGGCTGCAAGCGGGGCTAGACTTGTCGGCACAGTGGTTTACGGAAGAGAGAGATGATAGGTCGTAGGTTAAACGAGCCACGCGCGTCTGCGTTTACTAGATGAAGGCCGGTGATGACGGGATCGTTAGTGCGCCTGCAGCCTCATGGCCTGGTGGGAAGGCGCGCTTTTAGGAGCTGCCCAACTTCAGTGCGGGTGGTGATAACGGGGCTTGTGGACGGCAGTTACCCTGGTAAGGTTCGCGGCTAGCGCTGGAGAAGCGCTCGGTTTCGCAAAACGAACAAAATATGGCATTCTCTCGCATCCATCTGCACTTGCTGGCTCAACAACGTGTCTTACCGAACATCATCAAGCTGTGACGGAACAAGCTGCCAGAAAGTGGGCGAATAATAAACTGTTCCGCACGATTCCTCGGACGGTTAACAACTAATAACGCAAACAACCTTTGACATGTCGCATACGAGAAAAAATGAGTTCAAGGAAGTAATCAAATTGGAAGCTCACCGGCGCCGACTTCTGAATCGGCCAAGATATA
Source organism: Haemaphysalis longicornis (assembly GCA_013339765.2). Taxonomy (NCBI): domain Eukaryota; kingdom Metazoa; phylum Arthropoda; class Arachnida; order Ixodida; family Ixodidae; genus Haemaphysalis; species Haemaphysalis longicornis. Next base: position 112,135,432 of record CM023449.1, on the reverse strand, counting down.
TTGATGAATATTAGGCACTTCAAATATCTTGCAGTGCTAATCTAATTTCGAGGCCAAAATCCTCAAGCATTTATGTTTACGAGACGTGCTGTCACATACAGAAAACCGGAGCACAAGACGGGGAGCACACGTCGGTAAAGGGAAGCAGCAGCACCGGAGGAGGGCAGGCCGCTTTAGCACGTACAATATACGCTGCCTTGAGGAATGAGGGTTCCGACGGGGACGAACAGGAAGCTCCTGGCGATGGCTAGGGAGTGGAACGAGCTTCAAAAGGTGTTCACGGGGGCTGCTCAAGTAATGACAGGAGTGGCTGCGAAGGTCAACAGAAAGTTCAACAGCAAATCAACAGAAGGTCCCGCTAAGCTTTAGCCTGAGCATTCTGGCAAAGCTCTAAGCATCCCCAGGAAATATTTTAAACCCACCGACATGTATTATAATTGATACTTCAAACGAATGTGTCCACAAAGCGGACGAAACGGAGGGTTACCGTAAACCAACCCGTGAGGTGAAAATAATTTTTCGCCGAAATTCTCAAAAAAAAAAAAAAAAATTGGCCGCGTATCTGCTCTTTTCGTTGCAAATGCCGACAAAAGACGATAGTCGTTATCGACTTTTGCAAAGTAGGATGCCTCTCTTTGCATTCCCGCTCACCACTCATGTTTTTCCTCTTCCGTCGCGCTCCCCCCAAGGTAAAGACGCCAAACGTCTGCTTAAATCATTTTAAGTTTACCGCGTTCCACTGCTCCCGGCCGGATGTCTCGATGCCAACGCTGCCGTGCGGCGGAGACGCGCGTGAATCGAGGCGCCCTACTTCAACGTTCTTAGAACAATGTTCCCTACTCTACGTGCGTTGCAAGCAGAACGTGGAACCTATCTAGTGGAACCTTGCGTAACTGTTGCCGGTTGATTTCTTAAAATGGCGCCAGAAGCTATAGTGGCGCGGGTGACAGCAGGCGACGGCGGAGTGAAATTTTTTTCTGCAGTTGATGAAGTATTTAATGTCGCAAAAATAAAGCATGCATGATTTTTATAAAGGAACACCGAAAATATCACTTCTGTATTATTTCGTTGCCTTATATTCGCCTAATGCCTTGTTATTCTTCAACAATGTTGACAAGTATGAACAATACACCGGACTTCGACGGGTAGATTTAGCTGTGACTATATAAGACTATTGCATAGGCCTTGTTTTACTTTGGCCGGGTGGCTGAATCGAGTCACAGACAGACAGACAGACAGACACACCCCTCCGTGAACGATGACGGTGGTTGCACACGTAGCTGTCCCATGTGGGATTCCTTTGTCTTCGCCTGAGTTTGGACTTTGCCTCACCGACGGTTTGGGCGCTGACTCGTCGATCTTTGACGTTGATTCGCATGCCGTTTGGACTTTTGGTTGCAGTGGCTTTAACTTTGACGCTTCGTGATATAATTTCGCATGAAGAAAGCTTCGCGCTCAACCGTCGTCATCGATGCACGGAGGCGTGCGTGATTTTTCTGTTTAATTTTCACGTACATGCGCCCCTCTACAAATGCAAACTGCTCCGACCATGCCGCAATGGTTCAGTGTGATAGAGCCGGCTTCATAACGCAAGGGACCCAGGTTTGATTCCGATCAAGGGAAGCTTTTCCTTTTTCTTAACTTCACCCATGATCGTCGTCGTTGTCAGAGAAAGTTGGCTTTCCTGCACTGCGCATGGATGCCATCAGTGGGGCATAGAAATCTTCGCTTTAGTATCCATCGCATTGAATTCGAACGTTAGTAGTAGTCATGCAGTGCGCGTAATAATCTAAGTGGTCAAGCGTCTCTATATTGTTGAATAAGCGCATGAGCTGTGTGATTTACGCTGATTCACTCATATCCTTTATGTCCGTCTTATGTATCTTCGCTACAACGTCGCCACTTATAGTTATTAGATCATACAGGTAAGGCGAAATACTTTTTTTTTATTTATTTATAATACCTCAAGGGCCCCAGTCAAGGGGTGTTACATGAGGGGGTAGACAATTCACAAACAGATGATTTGTTCGATGGCTTTCTTTGAAATGGGTGATGCTGGAGTGGTGCACGATGTCAGCAGGAAGATCGTTCCATTCTATTGATGTTTGCACAAAAAATGAAGAGTGATGAGCAGTGGTATGCGCACGGGGTGGATAAACGGCTTTCGAATGGCTAATACGGCATGAAAGACGATGAGCTGGAATGATAACATGGTTTAGGTGCAATGCATGATAAAATTTATGGAACAAACACAGTCTTTAAATTTTCCGGCGTGAAGCTAAGTTAACCATGTTAGCTTGAGATTTTAGTTCGGTGACGCTACTGTGATAGGAGTAGTCTGAATAAATGAATCTGGCTGCGCGATGTTGGATGGATTCAAGTGTTTGAATAAGAGAGATATGATGGGGATCCCAGATGGCACATGCGTATTCTAGCTTCGGGCGAACTAGTGTTAGATAGGTTAAAAGTTTAACAGAAGGTGGGGCAAGACGTAAGTTTCTACGGAGATAGCCAAGAACACGGTTAGCGTCATTAGTGATGTTCATTATGTGGGATGACCAGGTCAGATCTGAAGTTAGAGTGATACCGAGGTATTTACATGAATTAGCTGCTGTAATTTCAGAATCAAACAGGAAGTATTTATTGGAGGAATAAGATTGACGGCGATGGAAAGAAATGACACAAGTTTTCTTTATGTTAAGGGACATCAGCCATTCTTCGCACCATGATTGAATCAAAGAAAGGTCAGACTGTAGGATGACAGTGTCGCCTGCATTGTTAATAGGACGATAAATGACACAGTCGTCTGCGAATAGACGAATGTTAGAAGCTAAGTTATTGGGGAGGTCGTTAATATAGATTAGGAATAGTAGAGGACCAAGGACCGTGCCTTGAGGTACGCCGGAGGTTAACGCGGATAAGGAGGAGCGATGGTTGTTAGCACAAACGAACTGCTTACGGTTAGTCAAGAAGTCACATATCCAATTAAAAACAAGACAATTAAGGTTAAGACGTGAAAGCTTCAAAAATAATCTATTATGGGGAACTTTATCAAAGGCTTTTTCGAAATCAATGAAAATGGCGTCTACAGGTATGTTAATATCCAGGCTAGAACTCAGGTCGTTAACGAACAGGGCGAGTTGAGTGTCACATGAAAGTCCTTTTTGAAAACCGTGTTGGTTAGGGTGAAAGAAATGTACTGAACGTAAAAAATGTACTATGTGGGAATAAATTATGTGTTCCATTAACTTAGAGCATACACTTGTGATCGAAATGGGACGATAATTACTCGGCGAAGATGAAAGACCTTTTTTCGGGACAGGAACGATCTTACCAAGCTTCCAGTCCTCCGGCACCACTCCGCATGAAATGGACTGCTGAAATATGTATGAAAGAATAATGCTTGTTACAGGCTTAGTGTTTTTCAGTATTTTGGAATTAATTCCGTCCATTCCCGCGGATGACGTTAGTTTCAATTCATCAATTAGTTTTGCAATTCCGTTTGAATCGAATGTAATGCCTGGCATGACCGGATAATCAAGGAATGGGGCGTCTGGAAGCGGGCTGCAAGATTCAGGGGTAAATACGGAAGAGAAGGCAGAATTTAATACTTGAGGGGTAATATGATCTGGAATAGGATCACCGAGTTCATCAAGTAATGATAATGTTTTTGTGGGGTTGGGGTTAATGGCACTCCAAAATTGTTTAGGATTATTGCGTAGCATATTAGGTAATGTAGAAGAGAAAAAAGAACACTTAGCCTTCGCAGCAAGCGATTCAAATTCCTTTGCTGCTCTGCGGTACCTATTCCAAGCGCTCGCGGTGTTAGACAGTTTAGCCGAGCGATATAATCGCTTTTTCTTATTGTTAAGACGCTTAAGAGATGTGTTAAACGATGGTGAAGACGCCCGTTCCGTAATTGTAATTGTGGGTATAAACCTATTGATCAAATCATGGATTTTGCACTTGAACAAAGACCAGTTAGTTTCAAGGGGGCGTTGGAAGAAGTCGTTTAAATACCAGTCGCAAAATATGGCGGCCAGCGTTGACATGCTAATTTTTATCCTGTTAAATACATAAAAATATTTTAAGAAGGTGCAGTCGCTGGTTTGAATCTCGACGGCAACGTACTACAGCGCAATAACTGATGTTGCCAAAAGTGGAACCCGTTTGGTAGGCAGCGTCTTTGTGCGATCTTGTGTCCGTGTTTCTATTTACGCTGCCGCTGTTATGATCTTGCCCAATGAAGTACCGTGAACCTCAACGATGCCTAGTTTATTTAGACAAGTGCTTTCACAAATCTAAAGGGCGTTTCTTTCGGCCGACGGTATTGCAACGAATCGGTAATGGTCACTTCTGCCGGTATCATCCGTACCATTGTAAAGACACACAAATGCAAGCAAAACCATGAGCGATCTTACTCTCTGAAAGTGGTTGGTCGCCAAAGCTGGTTAAACCACGACACAGAGGTTGGAGTAGTTTAAACGAAGGTACGAACCTACCTATTGCGAAGTTCTCGCTTGACCTGGTTAGGCTGATGGACAATAAGCTCCAGCGAGAAATTATAGAGGCTTTCAACATAAGCAGGCTTAATGACAAGTGCATTAGTCCGGCCTCCGTTTGCTTACACGATGAAGAAGTGGCCTTTCTTGATTGCTGTTGAATGTAGGAGCAAGCGTATTCCTTCTGTTCATCTCTATCAGTGTTTGGTGTGATACTGATGTTAGCGCGTGCGCGGTTTAGATGTCATTTTATGTATAAATGTTTGTCCGTTTTAAATAAATCTCAGTTGGTAGTTGAGCGCTCGTCCGGCAAGGCAGGGTTCAGACTGTTGCCGCAACTGTCGTAATAACTTTAAAGAATGACGTAATTTCACGTCTCAGCCAACTGAACTGCGTGGCGTGCCGTTTTTTTACGTCCATAGATCACGATATGGCTTTTGCGTCGGTAGTCTGAACATGGCCTCAGGTTCTTTTTCCGTGTGTCCTTGTATTAGCGCGCTGTTCCTAAACCATTTCGCAATACCAACTCGCCCAACACTCCATCGTGGCGCCACTAGTGTACAGCCTCCCAAATTTTTAATAATGTAGCCGGAGCGATGAACGATCGGCATGTCAGCGCCTTATCACGGTGTTCACCGGCAAAAAAGACCAGGATACGCACACGCGCATAAGGCTATCTGCTGTATGAGTGTCGTCTGCTACGCTGTTTCCTTAAGAGTGTGGTACACCCTCTGCCAGTGCATCTGATTAATTTTGTTACGAGAAACCCTGGTTATTTGAAGCGCATGCGCATCTCAAATGCGCGTTTTATTTCTATTTCGGACCACTTGCCCCGCACAGCATGAGGAATGCCAGTGGAAAGATAAATAAAAGTAGGACATGACCGGTTTATTGGCCGGAATGGCCTCAGGCCACCGCGCTATATAATGCGATAAATAACAAATCTGCTAAAAATAAAACCTTGTGCCCCACGCTTTAGCTACCGCTGGCGGTAGCGAAACGGCCTTGCAAGAAAAAAAACACGGGGTGTGTGTTTCCCTGAGGAGAACAGCGGAGCAGACGACGCTTCACAGAGCAGATAGTTCTATGCGCGTGCGCGTACTCTCGCCTAATTCGCCGCTGAAAACCGTGATAAGGGGCTGACATGCCGATCGGTCGTTTCTCCCTCTATATTATTAATAAGTTGGGAGGCTGTACCAGTCGAGTTGGAACTTCGGTTGCAGCCCCAATTGCACAATTACGGGGTTCGCTCCCCCGTTGCCGCGGACGCATCTCTTAAAATAATCATTATATAAATGCATATACACGGCCGGTTTGAATTTAAGAAAGTTTCTTCCGCCAAAGGGATAAGTTGATACATAGGAACTCGGCATAAACCGCATTGATCTTTACTTGGGAAGATACTAAAACAGTTGTAAAAAATCTAACGCGTTTCTCATGCTTCTATTCTACATCTCTTTGAGGACTCAGTGGAAAAAAATGTGTTTTATATGAGGATTTCTATCTGTACGTCGACCGGGTAATGATAGAAACGGAGCGTAGGTTATGGTGCACAGAGCCCCTAATTATTATTGCTATTAGCTCTAAAGGGAGAACCTGAGGCCAGTCGATTACAGGTGACTCACGTAGGTGCTCCTCTTACACCTCCAGCTACAGGCTGTGACCATCCGTGCGTCTTAAGGTATTAAGACAGTGGGACCTTGAAATATGTTTCTTTAACCAAGTTTATCGAAAAAGGGGTCGCTATAGGCGCTATAGGGAAGGTCTATGGAAAACTTGGGATTGTATTGGAAACCTGTGTGTATGTTTTTATGAGCTACTACTTAAGCTCGCTCACGAGCAGAAACCTTTGATTTTCACGGTCACAAAAGCAAAGCAGTAGAAGACACGTACCAAATGACACATCCCTTATCCCTTATTGTCCGCTGCAAGCAAATTAGGCCACTAGGCCACGTATTTTTCGGCAGTAGAGGTCACGAAACAGCGGATTGTGACACGGGGCGGTACAAAATACGCTTTCAAATCAGTGCGACGACTTGGGTGACAGTGAGTTATGACGATTGGCGCGCTGCTCCGCCATCCGCTTCTCAAGTTTGGTCGGGACCCCGCACGTCTAACGCGCAATCTTCTGCCACGTGCCTCGCATTACTGTTCCACTAATTACCCGAGCGAACTATTTGACCGCTCGCTTTTCGACATAAATCATCCGCTACTCCGCCTTCTCCGCGACAGAATGTTCCGCCTCACGTAAGCTCACCCATTTCATTATTTCGTTTCCTGATATCGTTAGTCATTCAAATCTTTGGTAGATACGGCAGTTCCACTGAAATGTCGGAATTTAAAAGCTCCCGCCGTTTATGGTCTCGATTCAGCAGATTGCCTTGTCGGCGTTGCAGTACGTGCGTTCGTTGTCACCATAGGACCGCGACGGGAAGAGAGACACCTACTGTCGTCAGCCGCGTCCGAATGTCATTCGCTTGGTGCGCTGGCGCACGACAATCAAGGACTACGTGCCTTTGTACGCCACTCATCGGCAGCCCATCCCAACACCCACGCGCCGACGTCTGGGTCCAGCGACCGAAGCATAAGAGCGTGAATTTTTTGCGCTGACACCGGGGCCATCCCTCGGGAAGCGGGTCGCGACACAGGGTTCGCTTTCATTTGTCACAGCCTCCCCGCTTGGAGATGGGCGCCTAACAAGAAAGCGTGCACTCCTTTCCAATTCTTTGTTTGTGTTCACACTCTGTCCCGGAACTATGGCAGGACCCCTGCGGAGTTAATCAAAGCAACCTTTGTGCTGATGGACACGAGCGCGGGCTTTGTTTAACTTCGATGAAAGAAATGTCCGTCAAGCTAGCTTTTTGTTTCGACGCGCGTCAGTGCTGATTGTCTGCACGCATCATTAACCAGTACGCGTATTTTGGCCAGTCTCAATACTACCTAGATACCATGGACGATTTTGTTATTGTTGCAAGTGCCACGACGCCAGAACACAAAAAAGAAGAATAATCAAAACTAGTTTGGAAAAACCCTGTCGTGGGTATGATTTTTATAAGGTCATACCGGTGAGAAACAAGTGTCCTCACGGTATCTCAACTGCCACGTTCTTTCTTGCCGGTTTTGTCAATAGAAGTGGTATTACGTAAACGGGAGTTGGAGTTTTGCAAGTATATTTTCGTTATGCACATAAAAAGACACAAATGAAATGACTAGATAGATGATTGATTGAAATATGAAGAAAGCGGTACGCGTTTCTTCAAAATATAGAAATAAATATAGAAATGCCGGTTAGTTACACATCTTTCGCAGCATTCTTCCACGCGTTCTCTATAACCCCATTGAACCCTCGAAATAACTGATTGATTGTGGCGGTTTCACGCGCCGACGCAAACGCAGGCGATGAGGCGCGCCGTAGTGGAGGGCTCCGGATTAATTTTGCCCACCTGGGGATCTTTATCGTGCGCCGAAATCTCGTACACACGGGCGTTTGAACCCTCGAAATAACTGCTACAAATATTCATTTTTTCCTCGAACAATTGTTGAATGGAACCTCACTAACGAAGTGGTAACACAGCAGTCATTGACTTCATTTGAAAAGTGTTTGTAATAAGATATGTATTTTTATTGTTGTGCATTTTATGTTCTATTGTTTGTTGCCTTATCTTGTATGTATTTGCATTTACTTACCTGTACCCACCCTGCAAAAGTCCGTAGAGAGACTGCAGTATTTACAAATAAATAAAATAAATAAATAAAATATAATAACGCACAGTGAACAGTACGTTATAATAATAACGCACAATAACGTGCTGCAAACACGTGACATGCGCTTATGCCGCATAAAATTCGGGATAAAATAATGATCTTAAACCATGTCGACAAGTGTGAAAGCTATTTACGTCGCACAAAATTTGATGAGTCTCTAATCCCATCGCTAGGGCGAACAATGTCCTTTAGAAAATTTATAAAGTTATACTCATCCAATATTTTAAAAGACATTACTGGCGTCGTGCTGTCTGTTTCTGCCACCCAGGTTCTTATATTCAAGCCATGCAATGTCAAAGGCTCCTCAGCGCCAATTCGCCAAAAAGTACCGCCGATAGCAGTATCATTTCAGCAAAGGAGGGCCGAACAACCCGACTGACACCGTAATCATGAAAAGCGTTTACAAAACAAGGAGTGCCGAATAACCCATGCGACGTCGTAATCATGAAAGCGATGTGGGACAGCAGCACATCGTATAGGCTTTTATAGCGTATCGCGTTCATGTGCAGGAGACGAATGCGCTGGGTAGGCGCATCCGAGAAATGCGGGCGACCGAAGTAGATTGGCACGGCTGACGCATCGTATTATCAATTCGCCACGGTGGACACACCAAGCGGGAAGCACTGGGAAAAGGGCTCGGGTAAGGGGGGAGCGCAAAGGTGTTAAGCTGCGCTAGAGCGACAGCTGATGCGCTTCGTGTAAACGCTAAGCGCATCGTATTAGCTATACGCCCTAGGAAATGCGATGCGGTACTGTCGCATGCATGTAAACGATCTTGCGGCTTATCCAAGCTGCTGCACAATACGAGACTACGATCGGGATAAAGTTAGCCCTACAGCAATGTTGATGGAAAGAATTACTATTGCTTTGACGATATTTCACTGAGGCACTTTAACATGTTGCGAAGTTTATTTCGCGCACCTTCACGGAACATTGTTTTTCAGCTGATTTCCCAAACTCCGTGCGCCCGCGATGAAGGTTGCAAATACGGCGGTGTGTAGAACAACGACGGCGAAGTGTTCGCTGCAGTAATATCTCCACAACTCGTAATTACACTAGCGGCCTTAGAATCGAATGGGGCATGAGTGTGTTTTCTGAACCGGTAATACATATCACTCACAGGAAGTCATTGAGCGTATAAGGCCTGAAAATGTCCGTCTAAAGAATATAAAAAGTACGACCACCAGACATCAAGCGAGCTGGGAAGAAAGCAAATAAGCAGGCCAACTGGCCCGCCTTGCCCGCTGCAAGTGGCTTATAATCATCCTTTAAGAATCCCGCTAAACGCAATCTGCCCATAGTTTGTGCCGTACACTTCTCCTTTCAAAGCGGAGCTTTATTAAGTTGCTTCTTATGAATTACTGAATTTATGATAGTGAGAACTTATTTGTGGATCGGTGTATCTCACCGGTGGATCCCATGTTATGATCCGTCTATTTCAGAAATATCGCTTCAGCCAATCTCCGTCTTGGAATTTAAACAATGCCACATTTAGAGCTGAACTGCAGTTTCGTTTCCGTTTGTTTATACGGCATTTGTCTATAACTTTTCCGGACATTTTCGCTGCTGGGCGATTGATTACGTTGTCTTTATTGCGGGACAGATCCCACTTTTTAATTTTTACTCTTTTATATCGCACGTTTATGACGCTTGCTCAGTCACAATAAGCGATCACGTTAAATAAAAAATGTTCCAGTAATATCACTCTTGACACCACCCGTCTGCCTCTATTCTGAAATTGCCTTTAAAACAAAAAAGTGTATCTACATCAAATATCGTAACGAGTAGTCCATGGCAGGCTACCAAAAACAGACGAAAGCCTTATTAAGTTAGTTCCACCTTTGAAAAACGCCACACTCAGGAGTTGTAAAAAATTGCGCGATCTTGAACGGCTTGAAAGCGTGTTCGTTTTATGCACGCGCTTGAATCATTAATCCTAATCCGGGAGAAAAGCTTGCGTAACAACGTTCGAAGGCTCGTGCGCAGAATGAGCGAGGGTCGAAGAAAGAGTAAATGAAAGATTAATGAAACAAAATTTCGCATCCCCTATTCGCGATAGTGGCAGGGGCGTTGAACGTGATACGATTTGTTTTGCGAAACGCGAGTAATTGCACCAATGTACGAGCAATGCCGAAAACACCCTCTCACCGTTTGTTCTGCAGTTTTTCACGAACAGCTGCAACAGTAAACAAAGAAGACGCTGTTCTTGTGCATTTTGCAAAATTGATTATATTAAAAGCGACGTTAGAACATAATAAAGAAAAATATTGTTTTTGCGAACTCGTATTACCGGCAAAATTGATCGCCTTCGTGATTATTTATGCAGCCTCGTTGAGAAAAGCTCTGCGTTTGAAAGAAGTTTTGTTGATTTTCCCAGTGGTTCCCCTTGTATAAATTTCGTGTACGTACGTACAGTAAAACCTTGGATATTGCTTTTATTGCGTGAGGGGGCAAGAAAGAACGCTTGATGCGGGTGAATGTAACCATCCATTACACCTGCTCAAGCACATCAGTTGAATAAAAAAAAGCAACGACAACCTGAACACTATCTTCAAGTTGATTTTGAGAGCTTTGAACAATTCAAAATGCACTTTACAGAGCTCGTGATGACAGCCTGATGCTTAGAAGGAAAGGAATGGACAATTGAATTTTCAATCCCCCTAGTCGATAAAAAACGTGTGATTTTTGCATGGTCGTTACATTGGCTAGAGGACGAAGCGAATGTTAAGCTTCGTTTATTAAACCCTGCTTTGTCCCCTTAACAACTAGCACTAATTTTATCGCAACCTTAAAAAAATTGACATATTCAAGAAAATATCTGAAAGAGGGGCGACTCCCCAGCCACTTTCCAGTGATTGTTCTATGACGTCACAGAATCTTGTGACGTCACAGAATCATGTGACACAGATTCTTTTCCATGACGTAACAGCAATTTGCGGCCCCGTACCTTAGCAACCGCCAAGAAGCGTGACCGGGCAATTGTAGTGGGGTCTCTAGTCCCGCGTGATCGTATCACTTAAATTCGAACCTGCAGTAAAACTAATAAAGCTATTTTTACGGCTATTCCATAACCCGTTACTCCTGCTCATATTACATCCCTGTGGGACTAAATGTAGTGGTTATCAATATTCCTTGCGCGTTTTCTGGGTAAATGGAACTTCCGGGGTTGCAATACAGCTGAGAAAGTTACAGGGGCCAGTTTTAGGGATAAGCCCCTTAGGGGCTCCGGCTGTCGTCGTATTCTGTCGTCGTCATCGATGTAGTCACAGTACTAAAACACTGGGACAGCCGTTTTGCAACCCCTCGCGCTAAAACAGAACGCGTACTAAAAGAACACACCGGTAATATCGTTTCCCAACGCCTCGGGCTAGAATGTTTCATCTCCGTGGGCAAAAACACGTACGAAAATAACGCCCAGGGATACTCGTTTTCGAACGCCTCCCGCTCAAGCTCTTTGTGCTTCAAAGACACGAGACTTTTACTGCAAAGCTTTATTAACTTTACACCAAAACGGTTTTATCTCACTACGGAAAAACGCCAAGCCGCCAAGAATACACTTACACACGGCATAATTCTCCCCTCCCCAGGTTTCGCGTTATTGCAGATGGCGGGATTTTTTTTTTTTGAAATTGAACGAAGTTTTATTTTGCCTTTGTGGCCACTTTAAAATGAAATGTTACACTATAACGCCCTTTAATTCTTACTCACCCTCCGCGGATTCTGGCAACCTAAAATACCAGCGTAATAGTACCGACAGCTTCATCAACGTCACGTGCTAGGGCTTGTTTCGTCAACAACTTGTTTCGTCCTCGTTTCGTACTCATTAGGGCTTCTTTCGTCCTCATTTTTTTAAGGAGGGCTGTCTTCCCGGGGCTACCTATACGAGAAATGTTTGTTGTCCCTGTCTGCTTCTCGATGCCGTGGCCTGGCCTAAAATGAAAAGTACTTTTTGAAGTGAGATGTTGTTATGGGCAAATCTTTTGCAAACCATTAAATATGCAAACACACGGCATGCCTGTCAAAATTATTCAGCGAAATGGAAACATTAGGCATACTTGGGGGAAAAAACAATGAGTAAATGGTATTTCCAGAGTTCGTGTAATTAAAAATACGTGGTTGATTGATTTTTGCGCTAAGAAATGGCAAACATACACGTTCAAAACAATATTTTGAACCCGATATGTAAAGAGAGTACCACACCAGTCTCCAACTGGTGTGATGGAGGCGAAAAGCAAAAACGTCCGTGTGTACGAGATTTCGGCGCACGTTAAAGATCCCCAGGTGGTCGAAATTAATCCGGAGCCCTCCACTACGGCGCGCCTCATCGCCTGCGTTGCGTCGGCGCGTTAAACCCTACAATCAAATCCAACTGGTGACGGTGTTCAAAGTTCTACAGTAACCAAGGGTTCCAATTAGATGGCGTGCGAGCAATGAAACCCGCGATAAAAGAATTGTCTTCAGCGAACCTCCACCATATTTATCATGCGAGAGGAAACCTGGATGGGGAAGAGCGTGAGAATTGGGCGGGGGAGAGGAGGTAGGCATTCACGTGGCAGGGGCGATATATGAATATCGTCTTTCGACCACATTTGCAGCGAAATGAGCAGATACGAGGCCACTTTTTCTGCTTTCTACGTGGCGAGTCGGGCAGAGATCCGCGATGATTTTCCAGGCGCCAGAAGCTCCACCTGACGCCTAAGCACCGACAAGTTCTTTCGCTTTTTCTGCAGACCTATTGCCGTTGTTGAGCCCCTCCACCCCCACGGCGTTAAGATTGGCTTTGCTCTCCTACCACTTGAGTGCGCCCTTTCTGGTTTCAATACTCAGTTGTTACCGCAGAAAAGGGGTGGTTCACGCGGGACCGTCACAACAGAACCTACGCACCGTAGCGGGTTTGAACGCAACCGGCTGGAATAAAAGCGCAACAGACGGGAAGATGATGGAAATCTCCAAGTGGAAGCTATAAAGGGCCCGTGGTTTCGGGCGTAGAAGAGAAAACGGAGCGCGCAGGAACGTATCGACCAGGTTGAACCGGACATATCTTTCTTGGAGGTCTTGCGCCACTAGACGACATAAATCATGTACTATACGCTCCGTGTTGTATTGTTCCGAACGATATAAACCGTTGCAATGCTCTGCCTTTTTTTATGCTTAACCTCGCTTGGCACGACAAATAAAATGTGAGACAAACCTACTGAAGGGCGCTGATGTGCATGTTTTAAGGAACCAACCGCAAAGAATCAAAGAAAAGAAGGAACTCTCCCCTTTCCCACATTCATTCTCTCGCGACTGTCACCTATTTCGCCCTTCGTGGTCATTTTTGTTGCCTTTGTTTCCGACCGAACGCACGGCGCGTGTCTATAACGTTTCTACGCCGACGTCTCTTGTTTGCTGCTGCTGCTGCTGGCAGAGTCGCCCCCGTCGTTTGGCACGAGGAGACCATTAAATCGCGAACAGCGTGTGATTCGCCGATGCCAGGCGGCTCCGGCTTCGGCTTCGGCTTGTCGGCCTAACGAGCAGCTGCAGCAAAGCGCCCCCCTCACCACCCCTTTGATTCTCGCAACACCCATCCTCCCGCTGCTCCTGACTTCCCAGCCGAGCTTGGCTTTCGAGGGGGGAAAACACTACGTTGCATGTCAAGTAGAGGACTAGTGCGGCGGGCCAACGGAAGCGAGCGCGTAGAATCCCAATTCTTGTCCCACGCTGAGCTTTAATGGTCTGAACTCTATACGCATGCTGGGAGCCTTTTTGCTCTTCTCTGTTTGGAAACGAACAGAATACCCGGTCCGCATGCAACGACAGGTTACTCGTTACGGCGTAAAATTGGGCCTGCCCGCAACAAGGAGGGATTTCACGGCACCGAGAACCCGTAAAACGAGCGGGGAAAGTAAAGCCCCGGGTTTTACGGCTGCTTGCATCCAAACAAACGCTTGTTTGTGTGTGGAGAAGATTTCACAAAAGCTGTCACTCGTATAAAGCGAGCTTCGTCCAAACGAACCAATCTAACATTGCACTTTCGCGTCAGATACCTGTATTTAAAAGAAAGACTTAAAATTTTTGAATAATGGTTTTTAAGTGTTGCTATTCGTACACAATGTATTCCTGCAAAGTAGTAGGTTTAAGTGCATACGTTGACATTAGGACAATTAATGAACGGCGTCAAAATACAAACAATAAATCTAGTCCATTCATAGTTGTCAAGAGGCGAAGCACTCCACTGAAGCTTTAGTAGCTGCATATTGCGCAGTTTCTGTCTTAACATCCCTAGAGTTTTTACATGAATATGTCGAGGCCTTTATTGGGTGCCCCCTTGACAAAAAAAGACCACGCCATGTCCACTAACGTGAAACCTGGGAAGGGGCGAAGCATGCAGCGTGGAACTGTATTCTAAGTGTCCAAGTCTCTCTCTTGTCACACGGCGCACGCGGGTATTCGCGACATCCCAATCACGAAGACGGCGGAGAAGTGGAATTCTAAACGGAGAAATGCAAATTTTAAAGCTAAAGCGAGTACGCAGCGAAATAGAAGCATAGAAGCAAGCACGAATAAAAAAAAAACGAGTGGCCCGGTGTTTTTTTTTAGTACGGGTTTCTGCAAATGGAGATGAAACGTTCTAGCGCGAGGTGTCGGAGCACGAGTGCCCCGGTGTGTTAGTACCGGGACCACATGAGAATGCGACGACATGAGACCCCGAAAGTCCGAGCCTGTAAGATGCTTCGCCCCTACAAGCAAGTTGTCCCAGATTCTGGGCCACTGAATTCCCATTGGCTGGGACCTAGTCTATAGCGCGTCATTTGTACAAAAATTCCTCGGGTGCTTAATTCTTGGTCACGTGGTTTGAAGGCGAATGCCTAGCGATTATCAAAGCCTTCTTTTTGCTTCTACGTCGGGTCCTTTTTCCTCGTCTTTTGTGCGGTCAGCGTGCGGCCAGCGTTAGGGCTGGGCGCACTTAACGCTGCAGCTTCTCATCTTCCGCATGCCCCCGTTCTGCTCACGTGCCGCCACGCGCACCTGTCATACTGCATGCATCAATCAGGCTAATTTTTGTTCTATTCAGCCGGTTAGCCGGGCTGCGTATTCCCAAACCATTCCCCGTAGGGAACCGTGCCCGCTTGGGGCACGTTTGACATCAGGAAATCGGCCTAAAGCAGATGGAACACATTCCTAACTTCAATATTAGCAGTAAAAACAAACATAAACGGTCAATTCAACCTCAAATGAAACAAAGCAATCAAGCACATACGCTTGCTGCCACGAGCCTTTGCTTGCTCAGCTAAGTACAGGATAGTTGAAACTGACCTAAAGGGCAAAACGCTCAAATTAAAAAAAACTATGGTGAACAAAAACTGACTTAAACATGGGAGAAAATCACGCTAATGTGAAAAAAATATTCCAAGAAAAGTAGCCTGAACCAACATAAATTACTCAAAAGTAAAAACAAGGGACGAAACAAGTGAATAAAACCAGCCGAAAGTTTGTTTATGATGCACAAATGTGCTATAAAACTATGCCTCGTGCGATAAAAAGAAATGTCTTTAAGTATAACAGACGATACAAACAGAGGAAAATACGACTGCTGCAGGATTTGCACTTGGTTCGTAAAATTGATGGCCTGAAACGGAAGCTTTACACAAGAAACTTTTTTTTCTTTTTTATTGCATGGGAGAGTACGGTCAAACATGACGGGACGTGGACACTACAGAGTCAAGCAAACAAAAGAATACACTTTAGTTAGGAAAAGCATAAACACATCAAAATTCAGGGAAACACACGGAAGGGTTCGAAAGAGGGAATGAGTCAGGTAGCCGGTCGAAACGAATTATGCACACTATGTAAAAACGCCCCAGTTTCTCGGATATACGACTTTGTTGATCTTGATTGCTCTACATGCCTATCACGTAAGCGACATGGTCACAGACTGTACATACCAATCAACACGAACATCTCATATGGTGGCTCACAAAGAAAGCCGAATGGCAAAAGTCGGATTGAGTAAATGCGGATATTCATATCTTATGTGAGTGTTCTCTGCAAAATGTCCGATAAAAAGACAGCATCTCTGCAATCTACAAAACAGTGATCAATTGTATGTGGTTGAGAACAGAGGCGGCAGTCTGTTGACCAAGCAAAAAGAGGCCCCTGTCTTTCATCTAAGTTTTAACAGGGAGCGTACCAGTGTGCAATATTAGGAAAAGTGTTTTAACACCTGGTTGAACACACACTTTTACACACTCTATTGAGGGCATCCTAATATGGACACTGGAGGTACGGAACAAGATATAAAGACATGAGAAAAAACGAGAAAACCAGTGCATCAGAGATAAACTCGCGCGAAGCATTAAATATGTACTCAAGGCTAAACCGAGCCTGCAAGAAGCGAAACGTTTCAAGCACTTCTTTTATAAAACACCGCGGACTCTGATTGAATGATTGTGGGGTTTAACGCACCGACGCAACGCAGGCGATGAGGCGCACCGTAGTGGAGGGCTCCGGATTAATTTTGACCACCTGGGGATCTTTAACGTGCTCTTAAAGCTCGTACCCACGGGCGTTTTTGCTTTTCGCCTCCAACAGAAAAGCGGCCGCCGTGGCCGCGAATCGAAGCGGCGACCTCGTGCTCAGCAGCACAACGCCTTAGCCACTGCACCGCGGACTCTGGCCTGCTTCCACAGACTTCGAAGACACGGATAAGAAATAAAGATGCGCAGGCAGGGGGCGACAGTAAGGGGAGTAGAAGAGGTGGAAGAGGGGAATCGGGGTGTGCTCACTGCCTCGCTAATCGACTCGATCACCACATCGGAAGCGAGACGCTGGTGTTCTTTCGCTAAACATTTTCTGGGGCCAAAATCCGGTAACCGGCGCACGAGCGGATCTACGTTCGATGGTGCAGCGGCTCCGAGGCACGCGAGGCTTGGATACATTCGTACTGCTTTTCTGTAAGCCTTGCCCTCGGCCGCCACGCCTTTCGGCTCATGCTGAAGCCCGCCCTTGTCCCCTAGGTATTCGAAACCCCAGCGTCTTGCTTCATCGACTGGTACCATGGACTCTCTTCGTGTTCGCCGAGATGTCTTGCGAGTGACCGTCTCCGTGACCATGACAGTCCTCGACGCCTTGCTGCGGAGCCAGGTAGCAAAGGCCCTGGTCAGACAAAATGTCCTCGACCTCATTTTGCATGATCACGTGAGCCTACACAAACTCGACGCTCAAGTTCAGGAGAACTTGAAGGATGAAGAATTTGATGCCGATGTTTTGGAAGCGATCGATTACGACGAGCGTATCTGCGCCCTGCGAACGCGCGTACGTTTCTCCGCGAGCCAAGACTCTTCCGCAAGCCCCGTCCTTCAACCTCAGGCGGCCCTGTTCACCACCGGCATCGCATCCTCGACTATTTGCTCACTCCCCAAGAAGGCCCGGCGGACAATGGTCCCGGGTGACGTGCCGCCTGTCCGGAAAATTGCCGATGCGCGGGTAGAAGAACAGGACAACGACGACGTAGGCGCTGCGGCCTTTCAGGACGCCAAGCAGGGCACCGAGATGCTCAGCCAGGGAGAGAGGCTCCAGCAACAGCGCAGTCCTGCTGCTTCTGTGAATGCAGTTTTGGAGAAGCCTCAAGGACACTCCCGGGACCTCGGCATTGGTGACGCGGCTATCGTTTCTGAGACGATATCACGCAATATCAGGGATAAAATGTGCGAGACACGTTTGCACTACAGCTTTCTAAGGCGGGTGTTCAACATCTAGAAAGTAGAATAAACGAGAAACAAGTAGCCAAACAAAAAGAGGAACAAGCGCCAGTCCCCCTCACAAAAATGGAAGAAATTGATTTTTTAGATGCATTGGCTCACTATGTGAACACCAGATTAAGGTTGCGCAAACCCGGTGAAAAGCCAGTATCCTGAGGCGAGAGCCTGTATCCTGAGGCTAGGACATAAAGAAGGCGGGTCACAAGAATTGTGTTACACGCCGGAGCACGATAAAGATGGAAAGCTGCCGTCCAAGCCAATTATTCACTTGGCCCTATACCATAACAGCCAGCTCCGACCAATGCGAGCCAGTATTGTGAACCTGTGACATGGAAACTATTAAATACGTCAGGTCACTAGTGTAATTGCTTCCGGCGAAGCAGTCGGGTGTAATTCCCCATTCTCACAATCGGAAGCCACAGCTTTTCTTGAAGTTCAGGGCAGCAACTGAAACAGTCGCAAACTTCTTGTGTAATGACAAGAGCATTCTCCACGTTTGCCTTGTCAGTACAAAATAAAGCGAGATCATCGGCATATGCTAAGATTTTCACCTTGACGGAAGGTAGCGTAAACCCTCGAATAACATTGTCCTGTATTATGAACATACATAATGGTTCCATGGAAAAAAAACCGAAATGGTGGCCAAGGAAAGGGACCCTTAGCGAACCAATAAAACAAGGTGAATTGGTTGGGTTAGTCGATTGGTGACTATTACACTTGTAGAACCATTGGCATAACATTTTCAAATACCATCGGTAAGCCATGATCCTGCGTTGAAATACTGCAGGCACAAATGTTATTTCATTCATATATAAAGAAACAGAAGAGCTATTACAAATCATGGCGCTTAATGAACAAGGTATAACGGGTAACATGAAATTCGGCGAACAAAACATCGAACACGATTCCCGCTAGTAAAGGGGTGGCGATACACACCAATGCAACACAGGGTACTAATCGGTCCTCGAATCATTTTGGTCATAGTAGCCGTATAGCTGAAGTACCATTCGACTGACGCATCTTGGACGACACTATCGAATCAGCGACTGTGTCTAAAATACGCGTTTCCATAAAATGTGGAGAGCCATCAGAAAAAAAATAGTAGTGGCGTAGCTCTGCTATGCCAGGATATACTCAGCGTGAACTAAGGTTCAGCAATCCAGTCCAGTCCAGTCCAGTCCAGTCCAGTCCAGTCCAGTCCAATTCAGTCTAATCCAGTCTAGTCCAGTCCAGTCCTGTCCAGTCACTGCATCTCGCGCATGCTCAGCACGGCTCTTCACGAGCCACGCGAAACGGCTATCAAGCGGCTCCGGCGCAGCGTCAGACTTGGTTACTGCGTAATTGAGGCGCACACTGGGCACACCCCGGCGCCAGTGCGTTTGCCGTGGCTATGACGCAACACAATCCAACACAATTCACTTCAAACCGATCCATATCCAATCCAATCCAATCCATGCCAAGTCAAGCCAAGCCAATCCAATCGAATTCCCCTCGCGCTTGCGCAGAACGGCCCTTCACGGCGCATGCGAAACTGGTCAACCTCGGCCAGTGTAGCTTACGCTACAAAAAAATAGATCACAAGGCACAACATTGCAGGGAGCTACAAGGTACCGCACGCTGTGGGGCGTTCATTCAAAGTATTCTTGGAGTGTCCGTAGACGTATATTCCAGTCAATGAAATATAGCTGAATTGTTTCTGGAGCATCATAAATTCAACCGTGAACCGAAGGGACAAAAATGTTCCTACTGCGAAGCCATTATTTAACGGGTATGTGTTCTGTATGTAGCTTCAAAAAGACAGATTTTATCAATGCTATTTTCTTCCCCCCTCTACAAATCTATTAAGAATGGTTTACCCTGTCCCGATATCCCTAAGCAAGTTTGCAAAATTCCTTTTTGACCATGTACAAAATCTAACACCCACAGACCAGACACGCTGTATTCGTTTAACAGTGTATAAGAAGCACGTAGAAAGGCGCTCGAACGTGCTCACACGTGGCGCCACATGACATGGGCCCCTACAGGATATGGTGTGTGAAAGCGCTACCGGTAGGTCAGTGCTGTAGATAGCGCACCGTGGGGCTGCTCTGGCGACCCGGGTTCAAATTCGAGATGGAGGCAATTAATTTTTTTCCACAGCGGCGGCCATTTCGGCACCCTTCGTATCGACGCCGCCGCCGACGATGACGACCACTACGACAACGTTCACTTATCGCGACTGATGAGACACGTAAGACTTTTGCCTAGGTAATACTCAAAGTATTATTTAGGCGCATACGCAAATAATGCCGCACAAGAAGGTATAGAAAAACACATGCCTCGCCTGTGCGTAGCTTAAGCATCAGAAGTCAGACGCACATACACAAAAAAAGGATCGTGCCTTCGTTTCTACTTAGGCTGATTTCGCTCCTCTCGCCCAGTGCCGCAACAGTCACCAATGAGTGAGGGGGAAATCTTGCATAATCACTCAACGCGTCCCACGGACGAAGCCCAAGTCGCGGATTTAAAAAAAATGCAAATTCAGCAGTGTGGTTCTAACTTCGAATGTTTTTGACCACGGTTCTTGTGCAAAAGCACCATACTTTTTGCAGCGAGACACGAACGAAGGCTCAATAAGACACAGAGGATTTCGCATTCACTACATTACAAAATGTGCCTAGGTATGTGTGTGTTTTCGTTTGTTGTATGTGTGTGTTTTTTTTTTGTTCCAAATCTAGTGGACGTGATTAAGCGGACCTCAATTGCGATCTTCTTTTTGGCAGGTGCATAGTTTGTTGAGGGCCGACATCTACATAATCCAGCTTCCAATCAAGCCATACGTGCTAAGTCCCCTGTCATGCGTGAAATTACGGGCTCCAGGGGCCTGCATAAAAAAAGAGACGAACACAGAAGGTTTTAATGCGATTTACGGGGCAGCTAGGGCGAGTAGGGCTTGCATTTAAACTGACTATCGATCCGAAGTTGGGGCGAACTCTTTGCCAATCGTTCGCGTCAAGGAAGATGGAAGCGTCAATGATGTTTGTTTTCGATTCTGAGTTTCCAGGCACTAAACAAGACGATGTTCGCAATAATGGTGATCAACAAACACCGCATTGACGAGCCTCCGATGTTGATGAAGGCAATGAAGATGATTATGTGCCAACTGGCCGAGATAGCTATTGCGTGATTTTCCGAGCCCGCTACCGAGACAGCTCCCCTGTACACTGCTCCGTGTTTAAGGCACTGGATATACTGGCTAGCGTGACAGACCTTTGAAATGAAAGAATGACGTACGCAGGATATGTTTGTGCTAGATTGCCCCACAATCGAAAGGCAGCTTCCACATTTAACGAATTACTTACTCTTTGGTTATGAGAACGGCTGGTCTGGAAGTTTCTGGATCAGTCAGCACTTTCCGGCTTTCTCAAACAAGTGAAAAAATAGGATCCCACACGCTTATTTTTGTGTCTCGTCTACACTTGCTAGACAGATATCTGCCTGTACGTTTAAACCATTTTACTCGCACATTATTAAAACTGTTAATGTTAGTTGACAGTTTTATGAACACATCGAAGAATTTCGTTATGCTCACAATAAGTATCGCTGGTTGACAGAGAAATTGTAGGCGGCTAGATGTGTTTTATAGGCAAATACACCAACCTCGCTAAACGTGCTGCGCGTGCGTGTGCTGCCCCTAATTGGCACACGTCACTGAATGCTAACGCTGTGCAGATGGATATAAGATACGTGGTAATCACTTAAAGGAGGAAACATTCTTTGAAAAGCACTATTTCTGTTTTTACTCGAAAGACATCTCCATTCCCGCATTTATTGTGGGGCCACATCGGAAATGTATTTTTCTCCGAGAATAGGGGATTTTATCAGCGCTGCTACCAATGATATTAAATTCTTAAGCAATTTCAGCGCACGCAACGAGAAAACCCGTCTGTCGATGTATTTCATTTGTCATTTATTTTCAGGCCTTCATACTTTAAATCCGGATTCCTTATCCTTGCTCAGAAATGCCTGCCTAGCATCGCTTTAATCTTTAGTAGTGAAGCCTACTAAAAAAAGTTTCGGTGTACGGCATTTCAAAGTAATGGGTGTGGTTTAGCGGAGGTTTAGCGGAGGCCTTGTAGTCCTGTACGTTTCATCAAACGTATTACTGTATTGCCACTTCAAAACTTCCCAGCGAAGCCTTCGTGTGTAGCAGTGAAGCCAACTACCAAGAGGCTTTGTCAATACATTTGATCCGGTTGAATGGGTTCGGTTAAATTGGCTGTCATTTGACGCGATTGTTCATATGGCGCATAAAAAATTCAACCACCTTAGCCATTAAGATGCGAAGACTGCGGAAAAGCGGAGCTAGTTGTCTTCTCTACCTTTAGCTTGGATTTTAGTAGGTCTGCCCATCTCATAGGTAAATCTGACACTAATGCCGCCGAGTGCATGCCGTCTCTCTCAAATAGGAGAACACCTGCAAGTCAGGGCTTATGGCACCACTCTCCGCAGCCAATGCCGGACGCCCACCTCCCCACCGGAACAGATGTGCCGCGCCGCGAACTCCCCACACCTGCTCGTCGGCTCCTGGCCTCCTCTCTACTTTCCCCTACTATTCTGGCCTAGCATTTTCCTCCCCTCTACTTTGCTGCGCCAAGTTTTGAGCGACGCCAGGCACGGGTAAAACTCAAACCTAGACAGCGACGCTGTAAAACCGTCTTCACAGCGATGCGAGTAAGCAAAAGGTGAAGCCGACTTTAAAGTCACTTGGTGTAATTAGAGCAGCTTGAGCATTTGTTAGACAGTCGAAACTTTAGAGTCTCCCTTTTTTATATACCGGATAAGCTCTTTAAATACCCACTTTGCATGTTATGCACCGATCGAGTCACAAGTGCAGATGTAATGGTAAGAGTTCCGCTTGCCGTTGTCTTTTCAGCTGTGCTTCGCGCAGTAGCTCGCTGCGCGGGCGCTCTGCTTCGAGTCTCTTTTTTGCTTCCTCCAGTGCGCCGTTCCCACTCAACAGTGTTGGTAGATGCGATAGTGTAGCTACGTCATGTCTGCCCGGTTATTCCACTTCCACTTGTCTTTTTTTTCCCTGCGCATGGAGTTGCGACGATAGAGTTTTTTGCGTTCATAGAACCATCGTATATTCCTTTCGTCTATTAATACAAACTTCGCTTTAAAAATGAACTATCCTATAAGCGTAGTCAGAAGGCGTCACTGCAATGGAAAGCATAACGCCTGTTAAACGCAAGCGGAAGAAGTGGGATCAAAACAGGATCAGAATATTGAAACATGCACTCCCGTATACAAGGAAAACACAAGAGTAGAAAAAACATGATTGCACACATGGGTGAGTCATCTTGCAGGTTCTATGACGCTTCATAATGTTTTGAGGGAAATTAAATGAAAAAAAGCCTAATAAATGTGGTCAGATTAGGTTAGGTTAGGTTTAAATTAGCTTTAGATTGTTTTAGGCTAGGCTGGTAGGGTTTAGGTTCGCTTAGCGTAGCTTAGGTTAGATTACGTTGAAAAAGCCTTTTTAGGTAGGTGATGCTGCGGAATCGCCTACAAATAGAATCTCCCGCTATCGTAATTGACAAACCTGGCAGCCTGGACGCACTTTGTATAAACCGATGTGTTGTGTGGTTTTAGGAAAATCACCGAACCAACAAACGTGCTGTTTGGCTAAACATATCTACAGTATACCAGCCTGCCCTTACCTTAAAAAAAAGAGAGCGTAATATTGACCTAAGAGAACAAGCTGCCACTAAAACATTACCTGTGTTTACAAAAAACCTAGAAGCCCTGGACTCGAACCCTCGCCGTTCGGGTGAAAACCCAGCACTTCACCCCGAGGCCGAAAAGGAATGTCGTTTTAGCAGTCGCTCATTAGAATCGCAGGATTGTTTCAAACCAAACCAGTAGAGGGCGTTAGCCGGGGAGCGTGTACGCGGCCAGGTGTGTCAAACATACGTCCCAGTACAGATACATTCATTATACAACTCCTGGTATGCGAAAAAGATGAGGAAACCTTGGGTGATCTATAATTACAATCAACCACCTGACTTTTTCCTCGCTATCAACATCTTTTTTCATTGTTTGTCCATTTAATGGTTGCAGACATGGTTTGATTTAAAACCCTGCCTCAGTTATTTCGTCATTGCTTAAGTGTGACGTTTCAAATATAAAGAGGAACGCAGTTTCCTATCACATAATACCACGCATAGTTCGAAAGCTGCGTCTCTTATAGGTTTACTCACAGCGTTCAGATGCTCCCAAAAACCCAAAGATCGCCGGCACAAGTTTTCGACAGCTGCAGATTGGAAGTAGGCATGGGTAAGTAAAACATAAGCAAATTTTACTATTCTTCTGACGGCATGTGTTGGTGTCGCAGTGTTTTCCACACAAAAAACAACCTTTCGAGGCCTCTTGCTTTGGTAGAAACTTCTTGTTACGGCTCACGTAAGAGCTTTTAAGCGTCGTAAATAATACACGAAATGGGCCTAACCGCTGCCAAAGTTATTTCTGGCTAACGAGATAAGAGATAACGATCCTTAGCATAGGTTATCTGCGGTAAATGGCAGAGGTGGGTAGCATACACTCAGAACATTCTACAGATAAAAGTAAGATTTGATATGAACATCACCCTAAATTCTGTCTATCCGACGTATCGTCTGGCGCAGGACGCTGCTTATGGAAACTGGATCAGGCTTTAAGGCTACTAACCTCGTTGAGCCGCTTACGGCGGTGAGTGATTTTAATGAGGCTTTAACATAGTGGGCGGATGCTGCCCGCTTTTTAATGCGTGAGTACACAACAGCACAAAGGCGAACTTCCGCTCCTCCCCTCGAAGGGTTATTCGGTGTTGCATCATGGCGTCATTTCTGGAGATTGGTCACGTCAGTTGAATCCGAGAAAGCGTCATTTTGAACATAACCGTTCAACCTTGGTGACGTTTAAACGCACGGAAGCAAAAAAAAAATGCTCTAAACTAGATGAAATACGGGGAATTTAATTAAAAGACGCAAAGCACCCTGATATCAAGGCTGTGGCTCTCGACGCTAAGCCACGTACGCTCAAGTTGGATTGAGAACAAAACAGAGATCTACACAGCCTAATGACATGCTGAGGGCAGAACGGAGACGTCGAAGGCAAAACAACTATTTATTGATATTCAAAAGCTGTCGAGCGCACAAAAATCAGGCATAAACCGTTCGCTTCAACAGGCAATCAGGAAGAGAGCTGGCGAAAAATGTATACAGGCAGTAAGACAAGCGAGTGTGTAACGAAAACGCGGCGTGGTGTCCCGTTTGGCCTGTCACTGGTAGTCTGGTTGCAACATTATGGTTTCAGGTTAAAATATGCGAGTGCATGGTTAATGGCGCGTCGGCCACCTTATGGATTAGGGTGGAGAGAGTTTGTTTCCAAGTAAGTGCAGACCGGGGTGACAATGGGCCTTCTAGTAGGTAGCTTAGAACACTGCCGCAATTCTCTTTACGAACCGCTAAAACAAGCTGGATATCCGGCCTCTGTCGCCTAGCGGGTACCGCCGCGGCTTCTAACGCATACTACTGCGTTTCAGTCATTTCTGGCTTTTCTTTTATTTTATGAATTTTTGATTGGAAAACCCTCCCACAAACCAGTTCTGCGCACTGTTTTTGTAAATAGGCGTAGTTTAGCATCCGTTAGGTCAGTTTAGGTCTGGAGAAGAGCCTACAACCACGTTAATTAAATGTATCCCCGCGGATTTGCCCAGCCCGCACTCACCTGGACACGGAATTCCCCTACCGGGTGGCTTGATAAATGCGCGCGCGTTCGTCCCGGCATCCCATTTTAAGACGCCGGGGAATAAAGCCCTCTCGCGGCAAGGAAGCGGCCAATTAAATCGGCACGTGTCGGAAGATGCGTCATCCTTGCACCAAATGAGTGCGATAGTTAGGCAGTGCCGTAACACTCCAGCGCACTTAAACAGCCTACAGAAGAAATCATTGGTAGCGAAATGGCGCCACACTGTTGAAGCAAAATAAAGTTTGTGGAAAGTTACGATACCTTATAATGCACAATTTTAGGGCCGTGCGCACTGCAGACTCTTCTCGGCGACGGCGCATAGCTGCCGCTGCTTGGGTGTTACATGTGGATTGTGGCGTCAGCGACGCTGATCCGCTGCTCGGGAGCATCGAGTTTCTAACTATACTAGCGAAGAAACTGCGCCTCGTAAGCCATGTCGTCGTGCGGGTTCATGGGAAGACTCCCTTTTAAGTGCGAATGCACTTTATAAGCGACCCCAAACCATCCACCGCCGGCGGCGGCGGCGTCCGCAGTGCTCCTCTATATTTAAAAAAGAAACAGCATCCGGCGCCAGGTTTCGATCCGAGGACTTTGCGGCCGCAGCGCGACGCTCTACCGACCAAGCCACGGACGCGATGGTGATACCAGTGTTAGTGACGCGCCTTATATCTTTAACGCATTCAAACTACGTCGTCAGCGGCGTGCGTTGGCGACTCAGCGGCGTTATAGCGGCTTGATAACTGCGTGGTGTACACGTGATACTACAAACCCGATGGAAGAGATGGAAGAGAAGGCGGCGAGGCGGTGGGCTGCGGGGGCCGAGCGCAAGCGCCGCAAGCGGGCCGACAACCGTGCATTCGCACTTTCACATTCTCCCCCTCGGGGAAATGCGGGGGAATTTTTTTGGCTTGAACTTGGCATGACAATTGGATTTTTAAGCGTTTTTGGGGATTTGCTTTCTTCACTATGCATTAACACGTTTATGAGCTACAAGGAAGCCGAAAGCCGGCGCCCCTTTCCTGTCTGTTTTACTTCCTCCAGTTGTGCCTGGCGCTTAACCTGTTCCCGAAATCCTCCCCTTTCTGGGGTAGCCGTGTTCAGTGAAACAGCAGGCAATGCGTGATCGCACCTGACGTTGCTCGTGCCGCAGTCGAAGGATCTATGACTGAGCGGGTAATATGCCGCCGCGAAGTTTGTAGCCGACGAAAAGAAGAAACAAAATGCACTGCGGCGAAGACAAGATACGACAGATACGGGCGCATGTATGCGTCCTATCTTGCCATCGTCCAGGACTGTTTAACGCCACGTTTTCTTTTTTCTTGTTAAACTAGCTGGCGGTCGGTGCACTGGTTCACCACAAAGGCAACGTTTTCATAAGCACGCTCAAAAAACTTTCGAAACTCTTCAAACAACTTATTTAAAATAATGGTAAAATTATTAAAATCACAGTCTCTAATGAGTTACCCCCAAATATTAACATTGTTCGTAACTACAACCTTGGCCTGCGGAACAGCAGGCACAACCGTTCCCGGAAAAAAACGCTTTACTTCCTTTTTCCTTAGTTTTAAAGGCTGTTTTTACTTTCCACTTACATAATTTCACACTATTCTTCGCGTTTTTCCGGCACTTTGTTTAAATTTGCGGTCACTAAAATGTTTCAATCCAAGCCCATGATGAAATTAAGGTGAGCGCGATGTATAATGGCGGTCCATGACGACACAGACGACATTGATGTGAGCCGCATAGACGCTAGCGCCAGATTCCTCTCTAGTGTATACTTTAAGAAACTCGATGCTCGGGAGTAGCAGTAGTAGTAGAGCCACTTTATTTTGATGCTCGACGATGTGATAGCGTTATCGGAGAATGCAGCACGGCGCGCGCTACTTTGGCGTTACCTCGTAGCGCATCCCTGCAGCGGAGCAAGCCTCGCAAGGCGGCCTCCGTCCACCTCCCTACCCCTCACACTTTCGCCGTCTTTCCTCCTCAGCTTTCCTGATCGCTCTATCTCCGGTGTCCTCCTCGTTCACTCGGTGGTAACAAGGCTGATGGCGACACAAAACCAGACCCTTGGAGACTGAGGGTATTTCTGCGAAAAACGTTCGAGTGAACGTGCCGCTTTGCTACCGTTGTACTTAATGTTAGCGAGTACGGCGCATTCACCCTAAGCGCGCGCTGTGTACATTACACTCCGAGCACGCTTAAACGTTGCATTAATGGCGGCGACCTGTGTGCACATAATGAAGCAGCGTCTGTCGAAGTGGTCGTTGTACTGCTGAAGTGCCAGATTTAGGACTTTATTCATAAGTGAGTGGTTTGGGGGTTCTTTCAGCCGGAAAGTGTTATGAAACAACTCATTGTTTAGGCATCTCAGATGAAGCTACTCGGTGGCCTCGGAATCCCTACTATAAACGTAAGTATCAAGATTGAGTTGGGGTTCTTATGGTGTCTCAACAGCATATGCGCCTAGGCACCATACTTCGCATGCACAGATTAATCAGCCGCGTGTACCATGGGATTGAATAGGAACACCGCTGTAATTGTCTCTACGGCCTATTCGACGGAATCACTCCGTGTCTTACGCTCTGTGCAGGCCCAAGATGTCCACGGCCCAAGATGTCCAATAATCATCTTTGGGCGCGACCTAGAGATGCCGGCTGCAGGAGAGTGAGCTAGTACGCGACCAGTTCTAAGGCAAAAGCATCCTTTAGTGCGCAAATAGTGAATCCGGCGTCTCTGGCGCCATACGGCCAGGCGGCAGGAGTGGCCGACGGACGAAAAACAAAATGGCCGATGGCATAGAGAATAAATAGCAGTGCACTGCTTTAAAGTACAAGGGAAAACGTGCGCCTCCGTAGAATTCCAAGCACGGTTCACCGAAATGTAAGGCAGGCACTGATACCAGGAGCACTGTGGGAGCTGAATAGATGGGCTCTTCTGTAGCTTCGCCCCCTCCCACCCACACACACACACCTCCGACCACTCTCATCATTTATTGAACAGTTTGTGGGGGCTCTTGTCACATTCCAGAAATGGCCGAACGTCTGAAGAAGTCGTCTTTACCGAAGTGTAGCGACTCTTTGTTATGCTTTAGAGATTCAGGACACCGAGCAGAGTCAGAAAGGGTATTACAACGCTATCCTTGTCTCACCGTTTCTGTAGAAGCAGATCGGCCGTTCGCAGGCTCTACGTCGATGGTCTCAGCTCGGTGATGGCGCGGCAAAATTGTCATTGCCGCACATCACCGTTAATGGCAGCGACGAGCCTAGAAATGAACGCGGAAACAATGTTCTGCATGTCAATGCAGACTCAACGATATGACAAAAGAACTGGAGGGAGCTCAGTGGGTCGGAAAAGAGCGGAGGAAATCTCGCTCCCGGACGAGAGAGCGCACGTGCCTAAGGCTGCCACGCGACATTAGCAACGACAAGAACGCGAAATGGTTTGACCTATTCAGGCCGGGACGCGTTTTCTCGAAAGTGCTGTTCCGCGAGCTTTCCCGCAAATGGGGTCGCCTTGGTTGAAGGGACATACACCGAAGGGTCCGCTCAACGTAACGACATGTGCCAGCATAGGTAAACCTGAATCAATGACGGACACCGAGGCCCAACGTCAATCACGTTGTGGCGCGCGAGGACGTTCATAGAGGCATGCAGAACGTGACGAAGCGACAGAGAGAGAAAAGAAATGAAGGAACCTCACATTAACGCGTAAGACATGAAGGTAGCGAAGTTGTACGTAACCTTCCCGACCATCATGAATTTAATGTCCCCGATTGCAGCCGATTTGCATATGTCGCAACGACCTTAACTCCATCACTGCTGCTATAACTGAGAACTTCTTTCATTTTTTTGGGAGTCGTAATCACTGGACATCAGCTTGGAGGGGCGTGCACTATGACGTGCCTTTCTTGTTTCGAGCAAGTGTTGCCGCGATTAGGCGAACGCTGGAGTCTTCCTCGTTCCGAGCGAGAGTAGCCGCGATTACGATGAACGCTGGATTTCTTTTTTTGGACAATCTTGGCCAATCTTATTAAATGGCTAAGCTTGGCTTGGCAAACGTGCGCCGGAGGCGCTGGGCGGTCGCCGCAAGGCACGCACACACGAGCGCTCGATCTTTTGTTGCTTTTGTTAACTGCCGGGCTGTCGCCGTGGGGCTCGCGCTCACGGGCACGCGCTCGTTGTTGTTGTTGTTGTTGCAAACGTTATTAGAAAGGAAGGCCAAAGGCCAGGTGAGGGTGGGGGGGGGGGGGGGGGAGGGAAGGAAGGACGGAGCACTGTTCTTATAATGCCGGCTTCAAGGGTTCTCTTCAGGAGTCGTGCAGACCACTGCTATATTGCCCGTACTAGGCCGCTTTTTGTGGCATAAATGGCGATTTTTCACGGTATTTTTAACTGCGGAAACAAAAATATCGATTTGCTTCAAAAATCATCATAATCAGTTATCATCACCATCATCATCGTTATGATCATCAGCATCAGTCTGGTCGTGCCCACGCCGGACGAAGGCCTCTCCCAAACATCTCCAGCCACGTCTATTGATTGCTAGCGGAGTCCGTCGTTCCCCCAAAATTTTCGTAGCTGATCCCTCCACCGAATCCTTGGCCGACCCTCTTGTGTTGTTTACTGTCCATTGGCGGCCACTTCGTTGGACGAATGGCCCATCTGTTGCGACATTATAAAGCTATAATTAGAGAATGGTTTCTTAGTCCAGGAGTCCATGGGCTATCCGGGCTGCCAGAACCCTGTTCACAAGCAGGAGCTGGTCCTCAGGTCAACAACTGGACAATGGTACATCCCTCTGCTCAGGAGAACGGGAAAGTTCAGAGGCAGAAAATGCGGGCTTTTCTCGCAGCGGAATATTATGTGTTTGAGGGTTCCAGGTTCCCGGCGGAATTTCCATTTATCTGAGCGCTGTGCGGGAAAGTGTAATGATTACCGATTGGGCGGTGGGGAAAAGTGCCCGTGAATCTGTCCAAGTGTGAGTTCTTGGCATTTTGTGACGGTTCCTTATTTTTGCACCTGAAATGGCAATGCAAAGGCTGTTCCAAGCTTTCTCAATTCATCTTTGTTTTGTAGGCCTGCTGACAATACATGTTCATTCATCTGAATTCAGACAAACGTTTTTTGATGAACTTCACACTGCTGACGTGTGTACGTGCATACTTTTCAAAAACTCCTTTATTGCTACACTAAACTAGCGGCTCTCTTTTCGCTTCCGCTTCTTCATCCTTGGCTCGAAATTCAGTGGGCTCCCGCTAAGACGAACACGGTTAAGACGAACCTAACGTCCACAATGCAAATAACCTCCGCTTAAGACGAATTTCTGATAAACACATTTTTACGGTCCCTTCGAGTTCGTGTTAACGGGAGTCTACTGTATATGGATGGTCGTCACTGCTGCATCATGTTCGTGTTTCTACCTAAACTTTCGTTTCTTCGTCTTTTGTCGCGAATTGCTTCCACAAGCGGACTGGGAACACACACCACAGCTTCTCCAGAATAAGAGTTTAGCAGGGCTCGAGTGTCTCTGTTATACTCGCGTTCCGAGAAGTTCACGTGCCACACGGCAAGCACTATTCAACAAGCACTATTCAAACACACTCGGCTCCTTCTCTGGAGGCCCGTGTTCGAATTCCAAACAAACTCTATTGTGTTTTTTTACTCCTTACTGTGGCGGCCTTTTCCTGCACCGCACAACAACAGCAGTTTCTTGCAGAGTGTAGCGCTTAAAGGGGCCATGAAGACAAAATGCAAGTTAGGGTCATTCAAAAGGTTGCCTCGGTAGAATCGGGCTGGCACCAATTTTGACGTGAACTTTGCTCGAATAAGCTGTATAACTAGGAAGAAAGGGAATGGCCATGCGACCCACTAGTTTATTTCCCGCAACAGAACCTATGATGTCATCGCAGCCAGATCTGCAATTGGCGGAGGCCGGAAAAAGCAAACGGTAATAAGCTTGCCGAACGAGCTCTTTGCGCTTAAATTTAGGGCATATTCTTTTCGTATCAGTGATAATGGTGGGACAAACAGTGTAAGTTACGAAAGCGCAGGTAAACACAGAAGTACCGATGCGTACTGCTGTTGGTACTGCGCGCACTATGCTTCGTTTAGATGCACAGCGCAGCGGGGCTTTGGGGTTGTCTCAGACGACACTAGCCGATTGACGCAAGTGACGGTGTCTTACGTGACCATATTTCTCGAGCGAGCAATATGCTTCACGAAGCAATTATTTCCTCCATCAACAAAATTAAGCTAGGTTTAAATATGGTCACAAAAAAAAAACCAAAGGCAGAAAACGGCTTGCCGCGGTGTGGTGGTGCCATCTAGTGTTACTAACAGTAAGCAAGTCTCCGCTCCATACCAAGTTTAGCTAAAGACCAGTTCTTACGATGTCATTGCAAACGTCGTTGAAGCACACGTTTGGGCTCGAGAATCAAAATTTTAGCCTAAATTGATTAATTAAGCAGTGAATAAAGCATAGCTTGCTTCCGGACAAGCGCTGCCGGCACTATAGAAAACGATATCTTTCGAATAAAAACAAACTTGTATTTTATCTTCATGGTCCCTTTAAAGGCTCTTGTATAAATACTTATGGCAACTTGAACAAAAATGTTAGACAATGAATTACTGCGCGGTGAAAAAACACGAGGACAAAAGAAAGGAACACCGGAAGAATACTGACTTCCAGCTAAAATGTATGACGGAAACGAGTCACGTATATAAGCGCAGACAAAGCAACACAATCAGTCCGGCGCTTCCCCGCAAATGGCAAAATTAGGTGACGCCTTTTTAAGCACGCCTTCGATAGCGCTGCCTCCCACGAAAGGAGATTATTTAAAATGGCGCGACACATTCACTATCACCTAGGAATCTAAAAAAAACACGACGTATGTGAAAAATGTGCTTGTTGTCGTTATTTTATCCGGTATGTGCGCGCTTACATACATGACATGTTTCTATAATGAAATTTAGTTTTAGTCGGTGCTTGTCCTCTTTGTCTTTCTTTCGCCGTTCTGTTTTTGTGTGCCCTGCAGTTTTTCATGGAACAGGAGCAACCGAACACGTACAAAGATAGGGGACAAGTCTCGACTACAGATGAGCAAATCAAGGCGATGTTGAAGCAGCTGATAGCTGCCCTGCGTTTGTTATTGGTCGGCGTCAAAACACCAGTTGCGCAGACAGCTGTACAAATCCTGGATGCTTTGGAGCCCTTTTTGGCCTCGTTTAACCAACAACCAGCACAATGGCCCTGACGTCGCCACAACCGACCCTGCAGGAAAGAATTCGTCAGTCCTTCATTCTCCAATGGAATGCTCGAGGTCTGAAATGTCGCCTGGAAGATTTCAAGCAAAGTGTGTTGAAATACCACTTTCCTATTATTGTAATCTGTGAGCCAAATATCACGTCATTTCGTCTATCTGGATATGAACAATTTTCGTCGGATACGAATGGAAGTTCCAGCAAAGTGTTAGTCTGCATTCGCCGTGACTTAACCTATATTAGGCACCAAGTTCCGGCCCACAGCAGCAATGAATATGTTGCTGTCACGGTGCAGTGTAAGACCAACACATTTTCAGTGATAGGTGGATATGTGTCACCCCGTGCACGATTCGATGATAACCACTTGGACACGATTATTCACGGCTGCCCTGGACCTCACATCATTGTAGGTGACTTCAATGCGCACCATGAGATCTGGGGAAGCATTGTGAACACCACAAGAGGGCGACGTCTCGCGAACTTTATTCAGACTCATGATTTGGACATTCTGAATGATGGTTCGCCGACATTTTTCCAGGGCGCAACTTACAGCAGCTGCCTAGACCTCGCACTTATATCTAGACGCCTTGTGTCCAAAGCCGCGTGGTGCGCTGATGTTGACTCCTACCGAAGTGACCACGTGCCCACATATGTTCAGTTTACTTGGTACCAAGGTTCACAACGAACACTGGTACAAACATTATACTGACTGGCAGGCCTTCGGTATTCTGTTGAATTGTCGTGTAATAGCTTGGATTCCGTGACTGATTTTGAACTGAGCATGTCCAGGCAACCAGGGATGCATCACGAAGTGCCACATGCTCCTCTCACGGGAATCCGGGGGACGCTTTGTATCAGATGCTTCGCGCTGTTAACGTCGCGCTGAAAGGAGGTACAGACGGACAAAAGCTGTCTCTGACCTGAGAGCGTCTCGCAAAGCTCAGAAACTTGTGCAGCGTTATTTAGAGAAGCTTGGCCGACAACGCTGGAGATCCTTCTGCTCCAGATTAGACTTACAAAAGCCACTTTCTAGGATATGGCAGATCGTTCGGGCGTTGCCATCTACACCCACTCAGAAGCATCCATTTCGAGCTCTGGCCGTATACCAGAACCGCATGGACACAGATGTTGCCGAAGACTTCTGCATTCAAGTGGCAAGGGACAATGCTGCAGGCATGGCTCCATTACATCGCTGTGCTCCTCCAACTGCGGATAGCCGCCTAGACGTGCCTTTTACGCTCCACGAGCTCATTGTAGCGCTCTCTGCTTCGGCTCGTTTCTACAGCTCCTGGGCCTGATGGAATAACGTACCGTGCACTTTGTCATCTCGGCACGCAAGGAAACAAAGCTCTGTTAGACCTCTACAACTTCTATTGGTTTTCTGGGTCTGTCCCAAACCACTGGAAAAGAAGTCGTTTAGTGGCTGTCCTGAAGCCTGGCAAGTCTCCACGAGACATTTCGTCCTACAGGCCAGTGGCATTGGCTAGCTGTGTCAGCAAGTGATGGAGCGTATGGTGCTCGCTCGTCTGGAATGGTTTCTGGAGAAGCGTGGCTTGTACCCAGACGCCATGACAGGCTTTCGCAAAGGACGTTCCTCAATAGACAGCGTTATTGACCTTGTGACTACCGTCGAGAACGAGAAACACCGCCGTCGTCTTATAGCTGCCGTGTTCCTGGACATTAAGGGAGCATTTGATAATGTGTCCCATGATGCCATTCTGGATGCCCTTGAGTCCATTGGTATTGGAGGACGGTTGCATCAGTGGATAGCAAGCTATCTCCGCGGACGGATGGTTTTTATGTCCACACTTGATGGAGTGACATCCGATCACCCCGTCAAGCGCGGTGTGCCACAAGGGGGAGTCCTCAGCCCTATGCTATTTACCATGGCTCTCATAGGAATCACTAAAGTGCTCCCTAAAACAGTATCAGTATCTGCCTATGCGGATGATATTTGCATTTGGACATCAGGTGCAACGCGACTTCACGTGCAAGCACGGCTTCAGAAAGCAGTATCTGCCACTTTGACGTACCTACGTCGCCAAGGACTTGAAATTTCAACATCAAAAAGTGCAACATTGGCATTTACCCGAAAACCCATGATATGCTACCCGCTAAAGAACGAAGGAGCTGTTATTCCATGTGTCACGCATCATAAATTTCTCGGCGTGACAATTGATAAAGATCTGTCATGGTCAAAACATGTCTCGGCACTAAGAAGGAAATTACAAAGTTTCACCCACGTCCTTCAACATATGGCAGGGAAATCATGGGGCCCATCGGTTTCATCGCTGTTGCTGCCTTTACCAGGCGCTCTTATTGGCTATTTGCAATACAGCGCCCCCATACTGTGTAACCTTCGGCGATCGACATTACGCGTGCTTCAAAGTGCACAGGCACAAGGCCTACGAATCTGTTTTGGGGTTGCCTCGATGCACATCAACACGTGGAACGATCGCAGAAGCGCGAGTCTGCCCAATTCAAGTCTACCTCGCGCAAGAACCTCTTCGTGTGCACCTCCGACATCTGACAAGACATGAGTGCCATCCACGGTCGAGTGTTTTCAGGTACCGGCCGAATTCAAACTACTCCCGAAGTATTTCGGCGCAGCAACATTTCATTCCCTTCAGATTTGCAGTCGCCAAAATATCAGAAGTGCCTCTATGGATTGTACCTGATCTACAGGTGCGGTTGTCGATTCCTGGAATCGGTAAAAAATCCCACATGGCGTCTTCGGTCCTAAGACAACTTTCACTATTTTAAATCAGTGAAATGTACGGAAAGGGGTCGCATGTTTTTGTTGACGGCTCGGTCACGGCGTCTTCGTCGGCTGCAGCAGTGGTTATGCCTGGGAAGGACCTGACCAAACGTTTCAAGATTGCTTACGGGACGTCGTCTACCGCAGCAGAACTAGTCGGTTTACGCGAAGCGCTCCGCACCATTTCTTGTGAAAGGCCACAGCAGTGGATTATCTTTTGCGACTGCAAACTGGCGCTGCAGGTACTAAGGTACCCAATGAAGAGAGGCGCGTACGATCAGCTGACCACTGATGTCGCTATCCTGTTTAAAGAGTTGAATGAAAAGGGCCACACGGTGGTGTTTTCAGTGGATACCAAGTCACTGTGGCATCGCTGGAAATGAGTTGGCGGATGCAGAAGCACAGCAGGCACACCACAATGGAACTCTCCTGTCTATACCCATCACAAGGCAGGATGCTAACGCGATACTCTACGGAGCGCGTAAACAAGCCGCAGCCTTGCATTCGTCGGACCCGCAGAATCGACATGAACGCCTTCACAAGCTCGATCCAGAGCGGACGTTCTGGGTCAGTCATGCTCCTCGTCTTCGTCGAAGTCAAGAGACATTGCTACACAGGCTGCGTCTTGGAGTAGCAGTTGACTCGGAAGTATCTTCACACAATCGGCGAGAGGACAGCCCAGACTGCCTTCTGTGCGGTTGTCCTGAGACTATCGAACATTTGCTTAGTGCTTGTCAAAGTACTCGAGTGAGCGAATGAACCTTGAGACAGCTTTACTCCGCTTGGACACTCGCCCTCTGTCCGAACAAAAGATTTTGGGCACGTGGGCTGACAACAGGAACCAAAGCCTAGCCGTTAAAGCCCTGCTAACATTTCTGGTGACTCCTCTTTGGATTCTCGCCTCTAGGTGTGACAAAATTGAACAGACTGCGAAATAATGTCTGAGCAGTTTTTTTTTTTCATGGATGATAGTCATGTGCTTAAAAGTGAACTGTTGTCATCTGATTCAGCGCCCTGTTGTACATGAGACGTTTATCGGTTTACTGCTTGTACATAGTTCATTTGTCGCTTTCATTGTCATTCCCAATACCTTCCATATTCATTCCTTTCTCTTTCTGTCCCCAGTACCCTCACCCCAGAGGGAAGTAGCAGGCCCAAGATCAATTTCTCAGGCCGACCTCTTCTCCTTTTTCAATAAACATTTACTCTCTCTCTACCAACTCGCGCATTCCTCCACTCTGCTGAGATTGTAACATTGTTGATGCTCACGAAGGTACGGATTTAAAGGACAGATGTATATAGATGACCGTGCGTCAGTACTGGCATTAGTGACCGACCCTCATTAAGTGGGGCGTCTTATTTTCCCTCCAGCCTTCCACTTCCTCATTTCAGGGTAGGCATTTTTCAAACACCCGTGCGTCTAACTGCTATCTTCATCTCCACTACGTGGCTTGTTTTCTCTGGCGCTGCCGCTGTTGAACCCTCTCCAATACAACCGCTTTTCCGTGC
Organism: Haemaphysalis longicornis; assembly: GCA_013339765.2. Taxonomy (NCBI): domain Eukaryota; kingdom Metazoa; phylum Arthropoda; class Arachnida; order Ixodida; family Ixodidae; genus Haemaphysalis; species Haemaphysalis longicornis. The sequence goes on along the minus strand of CM023449.1, from coordinate 112,098,126 downwards.
CGTCTCGCTTGCTTATTCGCTTGCTTCTTCTTTCTGCAAGCATCCTGGCGTGTTCCGTTTTCGCATTTCATGCCTTCGGTAGGTTTCCAAGTGCAGCAGTAGTCTTAAAATTGGTCACGATTTAAAATATAACTATGTTTTTTAAACTTCAGCGACCCGGCTTGCTGTTGTAACTTGGGGCAGCAAATAGGGACGAAGCCGTGGTTTGCACCTATCAACATGGCGGCATTTCGGTTTGTAGGCGACCGGTCTCGTTTCTTTTCAGGCCCAATGTAAGAATTTTATGGCTCATAGACCGATGTTCCAACGATAATTATATTTGTCATTTTCAGCTTATTTATTGTCCTAGCGCGGAACCTATCCTTCTTCGGCTTCGCTTATTACAACACAGGAGAAACTCCACAAAACTCACAAAACTGGCGTCATCCGCTTGATTCCGTTTGTAAGAGTCCTTGGTCATGGCACTAATCGCGAATAAAAAACGAATCCAAGATTCTCTAACGATGAGACGAATGGCGTCACAGCTATGGCAGAGCGCGTTACCATGGAAGCTATAAACAGATTAAAGAACCTGACGCCGCCATAGAAATAAAAAGCACCGACGGTCGCGACCAGTGGTGCGAGAAAGACTAAGTCTAGTGAGTAAAAAATACCTGGCTTTAATATAGAGGGCCCCGTCGTGATGCAAGTCCATCGGGCACTCAGAAACGGCTGCGGAGTTTTTCAGTCACCCCGTCATTTTTCTATACAGCTCTTTCTGCTTTTACTGAGGTTAGGTATGCCTAATTTCGACGTTGTGGATGTAGGATGCGTTAGTAATCTTTTTGATTACATTTTTTGGTATTTTTGTTAGCCTTAACTCAGTTTATTTGTCAACTTAGTTTTAGGCGCGGCCTCGAGAAAATATTGTAGGTCCCGAAAGGTGCTGTCTCGAGAAGCATCCCAAAGCCGGCTTCCGTTGTGGAGTCAGCTGAATACCGTCCTTTCCTCTCTTATTCTTTCTTTCGGGCTCATTCAGCATCGAGCGAAAAGGATTTGCATATTGAGAGGTCGTACTTCCTTTAATAAAGCTCGCGTCTCACGCCTGGTAGCACCGCGTGGGACGACCGTCTCGGAGGTGAATATACGAGTCGTCTTCCCGGCATTTGCATCGCATGCATGACGTAAAACGGGAAGCAGAGACACCCTCGAGAAGGAAAATAAACTGATAAATTCCGTCGCGCAGCCTGATTTCGCTGACACCTCGGTGCGCAATCACTGCAGAGGGTTTCTTGTTTATTTTTGCATACAGGCAGTGAGCTAGAGCGGTAAATAATCAGACCCGACAACCAGTTTAGCGCAGCTAGCGAGCAGAAGGGAATTTCAATATGAGGCCGCGCAGGTGATGCTTACCTGTAATGCATGCGTTGCCGTGACTTCTTTATCAGCCTGATATGTCAAGCTTCTTCGGTTTTTCTTCTTGCTCTTAGATAAATTAGCATTACCTGGTGGGAACATGTGATGTGTAGAATATACAAAGTTAAAAAATCCGACTATCGTAGCGGTAGGACAAGAATGTCTGGGGGAAAAAAGACGAAGTAGGCTGAATGCAAAACAGAGGCCTTGAAGAAGTAATTTATTTCTCAAAATCGCTTGTATTTTTTTGGCCTTGTCGCTTTTTATTTGTGTCATTCCTCCACGTTATTTTTTACCCTACCTTTATTCCTCCTCGACCTTGCTGCCTTCGAAATTCTACTCTTTATTTTCTACGGTGTTTTTTTTTGTCTTGGTGTTGTTGTTTGTATGTCATGCTCTATTTTCCTCTCTCTCTTCCCTTCATGCTATCTTTCTACCTTCCTCGTTTTCTTTACATCTTCTTTCGCCTCGTCATCGACGACTTGTCTAAGTCTCATCCCTCCCTTATTAATTGCTTGGCGGCTCTGAACTGCCGCTGTCGGATCCTTCCGGCTTACTGTCAGACAGGCTTTCAAACGGACCCGAGCAAGGACAGAATGTCTTGATAATACCTTCCTCTGGAGAGGCCTGTGTGAGAATATCTGCGCCCTGGGATAAACCAGGCTTGCACGAATCGCAGGCTTGTACACATGAACCTTGGCTGAGATACCCGTCGTCCTGCAGTGCTCCGACAATACTCTCCGCTAGATAGGTGACCAAAAAAAAAACCCCTTTGTAAACTGCGGCGAGTTGGATCACTGTACGGGGCGAACGAAGAACATTTTGTGAACGGTACTGTTGGGAAATTGCCACGTGTGCTTGCACCTGACAAATTTGGTACAGCAGAAGGACGTCCATACATCCCAGGAAGCTAAGCGCGCGTTGCCGCTGTGGCTGCATCTGTTCTGTATCTATTGCAAGTGTGTGATAACAGGGACGGTGATAGCGGTGGGGCAAATTGTGCGCGGCAATAGACCCCACACTTGATCTATGCTAGCATCGCGCCTGGAGGAAAAAAAAAAGGCATGAGAAGTACTGCACATTCAGGCTATGACAAATGAATGAGTAATTGTACTATTCATTACTGGTTCCCCATTCCTTTACTAAAGACCATAAAGTGGTAGCACATAAACAGAAACGTCCAGAAAAACGGAAAGCTGAATAGAGCAACGTAGAAGCACCAATTACGGGAAGAAAGCGGGAACGGATTAGTTCAGTAAGGCTTCTACTCACATAAACACTTTCGGAGTTAGAAAACTCGCAGTATGGACGTACCCGGTCCCTAAGCGTTTGCAACTGCCCTTCTTTTTGCTCCCTTTCAGTCACGACACCTTCCTATGTCACCAAATGTTTTAAGTGTTTTTATGCATTCATTTTGGTCTAATCCGTGACAGCATTGAGCAAGAGACAATCCAAAAATAGCAGTAGCGTCTGTTGCCTATTTAAATTACATTCAAGTTATGGTTGCACTCAATAAATGTACGGTCGTGTAACTAGCGCGATTGGCTGAATTTACTCGGATTAGCGCGTGAACAGAAAATTAGAATTAGTGAATAGAAGAGGGTCGAAGGTACAGCTGGTGTATAAGGCGTGGCGCAGTGGAGGGCACCGGATTAATATTGCCCGCCTGATCATGTTTAATGTGCGCCGAAATCCCGACACACGGGAGTTTTCGCTCTTCGCCTACGTCTGAAAAGGTGCCGCCGTGGACCGGATCAAACCCGCCTCCTCGGGCTCAGCAACACCAGCGGCTTAGGCTACTTAAGACTACACGGCAGGGTAAGAACGAGGGCCGAGCTGCGTTAACGTTTATACTCACACAAAGGGCGAAACCCGCCGCAGTAACATTCCATTTCTAGTTAATATTATTCACCGTCACAGTAACAACGAGCATCTTCTTTTGCAGCGTCAATAAACGTTCTGCAAAATCTCGATCTCAGCCAACGGTGCGCATAGTAACCACCGCGTTTTTTTTTATTCCCAGTGACGTACTCACGCATGCGGGATCAGGCGCCGTGTCAGTAAAGCTCCTTGAGCAAACGCTCGTAAAATGCCCAGGGCTTAAACTATTGTCGGTGAAAACTAATCACACTGAGAGTTTATCTTTCCTTCAGGTTGAAGTACAAATTCTCGCGCCCGTCTACGCAACACGATCCACATGAAGAGAAAACCCGCTGTGGCAAACACCGCATTCGCAGTTGCTTTGTGCGATACTAAACGTCCCAAGTAAGAAAAATATGTTCCGCAACAAAAAACATGTGGACAAATTCTGCTGACGTTAACTGTGAGAGCAGCGCTCAATCACGAGTGGTGTTCTCACGTACGTTGTTTAACACTTCAAAAACCCAGCGCTCTTCCCCTCTTGTCAAGCAGGAAACGTTTGGAGTCAGTAAACATACTGTAGCTTTTATACGAATGTAGCTGCTTGTGCAAGCGCATTGTGCCTATGTCGGTTATGGACACAATGTTTGCGGCATTTGCTACTTTACTTCCGGTCAGTCGAATACATGGACATGGCAAACCTTATCACGGGGGAAAATTCCGTGACCCCGTTTAGAACAACAACTCGTTCCTTATTTTGCCAGCGCTATCGCCGAATTGCGATAAAATGCCTTGCGGTCTTCGCATTCTTCAGTTGAAAGCTGCTCCACAACACGAACTTCATGACAAACGTCTGTAGCAAGCTTATATGGAATGGAGCGCTTGCTTATAACGGTGTGTCTCGCTGTCGCATGGTGAATGGTTTGTGCGTCGGAGGGCAACACACGCGGCGGTACAATTGGCAAAAAATTCCACTGCTGGAACAGTTGCCGCTCACGCGGAAATTCCTATTCCGAAGCTCTTCTACAAATGCCCTCTAGTATGAAGATTGTTGTTGACAGCGAACAGTTTACGAGATGTCCGTTATGGAGCGCGGTATTCGGCATACTCTTCCGCAAAAGCTATTCGTCTCATGCTGGTAGGGTATATTTGATGCTGATCACGAGCTGTCAGGTCGTGTGGACTACAAGATAGCTGTGTAACAAAACGCAGACGTCCCAGTTTCACATATCAAATAAGCGAATATAGCATGGTATAGCTGATTTTTTTAATGCGTATGACTAGATTTTTATTGAGCACATGAGGAATGCCGAAAAGAGCGAAATATTCGACGACGGTGGCGCTGTTTATATCCGGAACCCAGTCGCTGCGCCGCTTTATTTTTTACGTAACGCACCGGGAAAATCTCATTACATTTTCAGGGAGAAGCCACTGAACGAGTTATTCAGAATGAGTGTTCAGAGTGGGCGTCAAAAACAGGAAATGTAACGCTGAAAGCAGGTAACGAAAAAATAGGTGATGTTTTTCATTGTTATTACCGTAACGGTCAACGTTTTCGGCGCCGAAAACACGTCTCGCACTTTCTGCTTACAAATATGAAAAATTGCTACTCTCAATTTTTTCTTACGCTGCTGACAGCTGCAATAAGAGGTACAAGAGGAAGCACTTTTAAATTTTACCTATGATAATAAGGGCTTAGATCATCTCCGCGGTATCCAACATGATAAATAATTCCATCTTTTGGAGTACCACGCGGAAAGAATGTTTCGTAACTGCTTTCTGGATACCGGCTCAGCATTCTAATTTACGAAAGAATTTGTACAAACAGCCAGTCGGCGGACCATAATTTCCTTGAAGACGGATCAATTTTCATTTTCAAACAAGACGAAATGCCTTAACATTAGCCCATTTATTGATGTTCTTCACTGCGTCAGCGATTCAAATGCTATGATCAGGCAGCAACATTTTTTAGCACAGAACGTAAGGTTGGCCGCCAAGTTCATTACAGAAGTTATTTAGAGCGGCACGGTAGTCTGAGCCCCACTGTACGAGTCAACACAGCAAGCAACACCTAATTTCCCTTCTTCAGCTCTGCTGTCATACACAGCTAAAGCAGTGACCGGAAGCATACGATAGCAGCGTCCACCAAAAATGCGTAAGAGAGGTCGACACCGCGTTCCCTGGCTTTTTATACGTTCATGAAACGCAAATTGGAATTTGAGAGAAAACCTCGGTATTCGGTGAAATTATACCTTAAGGGATCAGGCGACATTCCGCACCTAGGAATGTAATACAGTCAAACCCGTTTATAGCGAATTGCAATATGCGCCGCGATTAGTTCGGTATATGCAATATTTCGATGTAGCCAAAACCGCCCATAATTAGTTTTTTTTTACGAGTTGGAAATGCTCGCAACCCCCCAGGCATGCAGGAACGAACACAATAAACTTTTTCAGTACTACACACGAAACAATAAACATTTATTGCAAGCTATAAAGCCACTTCCCGCCTCAACTTCCTACTTCGCAAAAAAAAAGGTGATTCTTCTTTTCAATTTTGTTTTTGCGGCATAAACTAGCAGATAATTATCTACAATAGATATCGTTTGCACCAGTTCGAATCCGTCTCCCTCAATACCGAACAAATATTGGCGTAGGACATCCGCTGCCGAAAGCGCTTCATTAAGCGTTGGAAGGCTTGACACCCTCCGCCTCTTCGGTGCTTTCAGCAGCATCAGCTGTCACGACATCGGCGATGGTGCCTCCGTCAGAGGGGCTCACAGTGATGGCAACGTCATTGCCGACACTCAAGAACACCCCGAAGGACACTCCTTTCGGCACAGCATCGAGAACGTTGGCTAGATCTTCCCACAGTTTGCCGATGCTGCCGCTTGGTCAGGGCTCGCTGTTTCCGTCGTGATCCCGTGCGTCGAAAACAGTTACGTAAAGAGTCGGCTGTCACGTTGCTGAATGCGAGGCTCAACATTTCAATCGCGACCAATCAAAATCTCAATCGTCGCTCCGGGCCGTGAATGTCGGTGGCAATTTTAGGCGCACCGAGTTCGATATATCAGATGTGAACTTCATTATAAGAAATACGTATCGCGTGTCTTTTTGTAACCGATTTCCTTTTGTTTCGATTATATAAAATAATTTGCTCTATCCGGGTTCGTTATAAGCGGGTTTGACTGTAAGGTCTAGCACCTGCTAGAAGATACATTTGCTCAGCTACAGAATATAGGGCACCCTCCATTGCTGCACACAATTTGTTACTTTTAGACAGCACTAATTCCTCAAACCCGCCAGAAGAGTAATCGCATAACAATGCTGCGCTATCTTTTCTTGCGGCTGGTCGTCACATGGAGGCGACTATTTCCGTGAAATCAAAACAACAGAGATGATTGGTGTGAGTTTTGCGAGTGTCAGGCTTGGATGTTGGACTGTTCTCGACGAACAATCATTTAGGCATGTAATTGATGTGTTCCGCTTCGCCTTCAAGCAAACCAAGGTTGCATTAGAGTTAATAAACGGTTTTGGTTGTTTGTGCAGGCAGTGTATGTATTCTATGGATAGCATTTTTGTAGGATATATCTTTTCCTGCCAGTGTTTCAGCTCGTCTCACCTTCCCAATGTTTTTTTGCACAGTGACTCAATGCCTGCTAAAGCCCATTTACGGGACAGCGCCTGTTAGTAGCTCATTTCTGCTGTCAACCAACATATCAAAAAATATATCGATATTACGAGAATCACGTTCATACATGAGCGTTCGTGAGCGTTCAAATGCCCCTTCTTTACACTTTGAGCTTTGATCTTCTGCGAGTAACCTGTCTTGAACATAAACCTAGTCTTTCTATGTTGTAGCGATTTCATGTGTTAACTTCCCAAATAATGTTTTTTCTGTGCGGATTCTGGATGTTATACGGTTGGTGCACTTCACAGCTTTTAAGCGAAGCTTTCGTGTCCTCAGTGATGCCATTGTACGCCAATACGATCTGCAGGAAAGCCAAAGCCAACTTTATCTGATGACGATGATGAATGATCATGAGTGAAGCCGAAAGGAAGAAAAGCTCTCCGTGATGGGAATCGAACTTGGGTCCCTGGCGTTCATGAAGCCAGCGTTTATCCGGTTGCTACATTTCGGCATAGTCGAAGCGATTTGGAAAGCTCAGACGACAACCAAAGAATCCTTCACGAGAAGAATGGCGTTGCTCTGCGTGACGTAAGGCTGTTAGCCGCAAGACGTTAGGCCCTGACTATCTCCATTTTGAGGTTTAAGGTGTTAGGCCTAGCGTCACATCTTGGGGTTTAACACCTCGAGCCGGCACTCACTCAAGAAATTTCTCACCGACGCCAACCAGCAAGTACCGACTTGCGCCGTACACCCCGAACCCAAACGTTAGGCCTACGGTGTGCACACCTGAGAGTTGCTGTGGGTATTCTAGAAAAGGGTACGTACCTCTATAGTAGCACATGCTCGCAGTGTGGGATTGACCAACCAAAGAATTCATAGCCAGAAAGCTTCGCGTTCAACAATCGTCATGGTTAGTCGGAGGGGTGCATGATTTTTTTTTGTTGAATCTATTTCTATCATGTGAATAAACTTTAAAAGAATAAACCCCAAGCAAAACGAGTAAAAAAAAATGACACCATCTTCCCGTGGGGAACCCTGATGAGGATGCGAAGCATCGTGGCGGTTCCGTGTGGTTCCATTGTGTTGCCGTTATGTTGAGTGATCTGGTTTTACTAGCGCCAGAGGAATTCCGCGTCCGGGTCCACACCGGTGGCAAAGGCACGCAAGTGCTGTTGTGTTACGGTGAGTAGGCGGTGGTTCTCGAGGCGCCGAAACTCGTCCATCATGTTCTTGTCGATGTTGTCTCTGTGGTAGAATCGGTAGTCTCCGTCAGCTTTGGTGAGGTAAAGGTGTTGACATTGGGTGCACCGGCTGAGAGCAATGTTCACGCCCTCCTCTTCGCAGCTTTGTCTTCTCGTTCTTCTTCTTCTTCGGCGGTTCCCCTACGGAAGATGACGACTGTGGTTGAATGCGAACCTATCTCGTGATGATTTTTTGGTTGGCCAATCACTAGGGGCATCCTGCCACAATCAGCATCAGAGGCGCTGCGGACGGGGTTGGTTGAGCGGCAAGGCGCGTGGGCGCTTCCCGCCACAGCTTTCCCCACGGGAAATTCAGCATCCCCCTCTAAAGTTTTCAGTTCGTCGTTTTCCGTTGACGTTCAGCTTCGCGTGCCTTCGTTGTATCAGTAGCTTCTTGACGTAGTTGAATGACTCAAGGACATAAGGTGCGTTCGTAGCACTTGCTCCTGTCCCGGATTTGTAGCGTAGTGGGAAGAGCACCGCGTACCTCCCGTTGTGGCCAGAGAGTCGTGGGATCGAAACGGGCGCCGCTAACTATTTCTTTTTTATAGTGTAGTATCGCGGAGCTGCGGGTGTAATGAGGAGAGTTGCGCATGCGCAGTGAGCGTGTGGACGGCGCCGCAATGAACAACGAAGGACCAGGCGAGCCTAAGAAATGCTCCGCATTTAAAAAGAAATCCTGGGTCATCTCCACTGACCTGAAACCAGGAGAGCAGGGCGAAGTATGCAGTGTATCAGTGTATTCTTGGCGCCTTGGTGTTTTTGTCTCTAGAGATGAAACCATTAAGTTGTAGAGGTATACAGCTTTGCTGTAAGTCTCGTGTCTGAAGCACGAAGCGTTCTAGCGCTTGGCCTTGGAAAACGGGTGTCTCGGTGTGTTCTTTCAGTACACATTTTTCCCGCGGATATGAAATGTGCTTGCGCGAGGCATTGAAAAACGACTGTCCCGGTGTGCTGGTACGCATTTCGTTCTAGCGCGAGACGCTGGAAGACCAGTGTCTTGGGGGCGCGTTTCGAAACGCTTCGCGGCACAGAGCACCCACGTGACATGTTTGATGACACTGCGGGCGCTATTCTTTTGAGCGCCTTCTGAATCGAATCTACCGTTGGGGCTCTGTGGCTTCGATCGATGTATACAGTACTGAGCACTGGCACAGACAGCTTGCGTTCGAGCCCCAGCTGGTCTGCCTCTTAGTTTTTGTTTTTTCATTGCCTAATTATTTTTTCCTAAATTTAATTAATTTTACTTAACAAAAATCCAGCGTTATTTTTGTTAATATTGGTGATTTGGTATGTTTTAGGACGCTCTAGGTTTGGGGCGCAGCCAATGACCACGTAGAATTACCGCTCTCCATCGCACGAACCAAAATGTCACGTGGGGGCTCTGCGCAGCGACGCGTTTAAAAATACGCGTCCCGGTGTTTTAGTACCATGAATATATGATTCTATGAGGACATGAGACGACGGCGACATCAAATGCCGACAGCTCGAGCCGCTAAGGGACTTCGCCCCTAAAAGCACCAGACGTGTTAGAGCTGGAAAATAGACAATTTGGAAAGTTAAGGAATTTTTTCGGTATAGCATAGTAAATGTGGATAATTTTTAAAAAGCTCCAAGAGAAGGGACAAAAATGTAACCGCCCGAAAAAAAAATATCCGCCTTATTTCGCTCACCCTCTCCCGATGCAATCTATACAAAAGGACGCCGAGTTTGGCTTCCAGTTGTCAGACCTAGCTGTTAAAGTTTGTAAATAAATTAAATAGATCATCAAGGTCAATCTGAAACAGCGCACTCGCGAGTATAACTTCAAATAAAAATTGAGGAAGTCCGAAGTGGGAATCGTCGCATAAATTCAGAAACCGCTCTGCTATACACCAAGCCCTCTATAGTCGGCTTCACAGCTATAAAAACATGCATTGCTGAAAAGTTACCAGTGTAGCTGACGTATAAGCAGTTTAGTACCAAAGTAATAATGCACTAGGTGTCCTAAAACTACCTTCTTAAGATTCCGCGTATCCCTGAAGACCACAATGCACTAACCGGCTTAAATTTGACTTCACTCGTAATCCCAGTGTTTTGTTGCGAAGACACCTCTTCAGGTATAATGCTAGTGCGATGTTGAAGTTTGGCGGCCCTAGCCACTTTCATTAAGTATCTCCAAAGACAAGATGTACCCCTATGGAGAGCTATGCACCCAGTCCGTTTAAAGTCCTCTTCAACACGCTACACAATTGCGTTAGCTGGAACGTCAGTTTTAGAGGCAATATAAAATGTCACATAGGATGGAAAAGCCCCAGGGCCTTACAAAACTTACTCTTCTAATACCCCACATATATCTAGGCAGCGCTTTATGCATCCAGACAAATGAGCGTCGGTGTTATCACTCTACGAATATGCGAAGCCTGGAAAACAGTTTTTAGTGGAGACGAAAGCGGTTTCTCATAAAGAGTGCAAAGGTCCCAGTGCTTTTATTTATACCTTTTCCGTGCCTGCTGAAACTAAAGTAAGTCGAGTGTTACGCACGAACAAAACGGTTTTCTGGTTAAGTCCACACAGAAACACATTTTTCACAACAATTTTCACACACGATGCCGCAAGAAGACGTAAGGTTTGTGGAAAAGGGAATCGGTTTAAAAAAAAAATGCTTGCGCGGCGGTAATAAAACTTTTTCCTGAATTGCTGCAAACGTTTTTTCTACCATCGGAGCGAAGCAATGAGCGTTCGATGTTCGCGGATAAAAGACTCAAAGACGAAAACAGTTATGTTTGAGTGCCCTGCTACCACCATTAGCTTTTACCATTTGCGTTTTTTTTCTTGTTCTCTTCGTTACTTGATTGACGGTTCTGTCCCATCGCAATTTTTAAGCCTCTGTCTCCTCCAAATGTTAGGTAGCCGTAACGTTGAACAGTGGACCTGAGTAGGTTGAAGAAGAAGAAGAAGAAGAAGAAGAACAACAACAACAACAAGAAGAAACCAGATCCTATGTTAGTGCCTCACGCGGATGTGCCATCTATCAGAAGATTATAAACGAGTCCCGCGGCCAATGGCTGTTCGCCGCGGTAATTTCAACATGCTTTTCTCACCCTGAGTGCCATTGACGTATGAAAAATAACAAAAAAGCGCGTTATTTCTAGTTATACACAAAAACCGATATTTCTACAGAACCACTTTTTTCGCGTTAAAATTGTAGTTAAGTTTTTCCGAAACATGCTTTTTCTACGTTGGTAAGTACGTTGGTGGGCACACAGAAATACTGAGACCAACGTGCTTTTTTGACGTTCGTAAGTACGTGGGTAGACGAAGTTGCCGTCATCACGTTGCCTTACATTCACCACACAACGCCAGAATAATCACTTCAATAGCGCACCATTACCCTTAGGCAGAAACACTGCCTTTTCACGCTTCATTGACTTTGCCACTGAAGTCGGGGGGTGGCCGAAATAAACAATACGCTACCCAACATCGCAAAGCCAACGGGAGTAGTGGCAGCTCAAGGCGCAGCAGCAAGAATGCGCCAGATGCCGAATAAAAGGCAGAAACACCTCTTAGATGCTGACAGAAAATGCTACCCTTGGCTTCCATGTCGTGATTTCCCAGCCTTTTGCAGCTGTAGGTACTCGTCGCTGAGTCGGCGATTCCGTGACTAATGTTTCCCGGTAATTTACGACGCCTGCCTTAGTCCTTGCTGTCAATTTCTTCGGCGTGGCGTGATGCAGGCGCTGAGCAGTGGAGGACGGGCCGAATGGGCACGCATGACACAAGCATCGGCGCCGGCTGGCGAGAAAAGCGCCTACTGGCGTCTACGAAAGACACGCTGGCGTTGGACTCTATCGTTAGCCTAGCCGTAAAAGCCTGGCGTCATCATCGGGAAAAACAATCCAACAAACGTATCCCTGACGAGTGGCGAAGACAGAACGCATCCGACGTAAGAAGCTTGAAGTAGCTAATTAGAGGACAAGAAAGTGCGGCATTGTCTTGTGGTGGTAACGACAGCACCCGATCGATGGTTTCCCTAGGGAAGCATTTGCGCGTTTGAAAAACGAAAACACAGGGAGGAAACAGGGAGAAAACGTTGAGCTCAGGGAAAAGAAGATTGTATTAGGGGCACTACAAAGAAACGCAAAAACAAAAGAATAACGAGCACTGTTTTGCCAATTTCCGGCGAAAAAGGTCTGTGCTTGCAGGAAACTTGCAGAAGGCGGCTACTTATTCTTTATTTCTCGCCTGTCGGTGTTGACCAGGAAATGGACGGATTTAGTTTTGTGTGGGGATGACAAATACTAAAGGGGGCTTTTCGTGCCCTTGTTACACTTCCTGTTTACCTGCGTCGGAGGAAAAAAACGGGAAAGTTATTAACTCACAGGATATGCGTTCATGAGCTCCATAATCCATAAAGTGTGGTGAAGCCACACTGATGGCTCATCTTTGTTGTACCAAAAGTACCAAAAACACCAGAAGCTTAACCGCAAAGCTAAAAACAACGAAGGCGCGAATTCAGCTGCTGTCTCCCCAGGTGTCATTAAAATATGGTCGCTTTTTTGCACGTACCGGCACAGTCCTCTAAAGTTTTAACAACAACAAAAAATCGGATGCCAGCCCAGGCACAGAGCGGCTGCTCACGATAGTGCCCGGCTTATCAGCGAGGTAGTGCGCATGCGCCGGAGCAGCCGAGAGCAGGTCAGCCTCGCGAGCGTCGATTATAAGCCGCCGAAGATGCACCGGTGGCTGCACCCGCTCCTTTGTTGTTATTAACACTTGTGAGGACTGTACGTCCATTCGTTGCCTAATAACTATATTTCTGCCTAATTAGCATCCCCCGAATAATTATGTGCACATTACCTTGGTGTGCTTGCAAACATTTAATCACAAGAATATTTGTGCCGAGAAAGCTTTCTGTTTTTTTGTATCCCTTACTGCGGATTCTAGAAGACGTCATGAAACTTGTTTTGAGCATTTTTAATAAAATCACACAATCGCGAAATTGCGCTTTCAAATATGTTTGATTAAAAAACCTATCTTCTAAAAATAGGGAGCTTTTCCATCCGTTCCTTCGCGCTTGTTTTGAATTCACTGCTATCCTTCACACCACGCGTCCGGTCAGAGAGCAAGCATTTCTCCTCTATAGTTTCTCGGTAACATAACCATCGTCCTTACGTCGTGTGCATTGATAAGTGATGGTATCTAGGCGTCGTTGATTAATTGTAAGGTTTGAGTTATGAGCGATGTTTATTATCAGGGATTAAGGATTGATTACGTACGCCTACGGCCGCTTGCGGGATATCGTGTTCGTCTACGATCGCCCTTGTAGGAGCTCTTTCAAGACCCGCTTTCGAACGCGACCCGTCTTGTACAAATACACTTTTTGTATACTGACCGCAGGTGTTTTGAAGGTCACCGCTGTGGACGTCCAAACATGCGATCGAATAGTGGGGATACAGCAGCGTTCGGCGAAGCCGAGTTTTCGCCTAGTTTATATGGCTACCCCGGGTGCATAAAATGCCTCTGTAAAAGTAACGTAGTTCAGAAATAACACCAGCTGCTTCTGCCTTAGCCGCCTTCGTGTTCCTTCCACACGCCGGAAACACATTTTAGAACCTCGAAGTGCTCGTTCCGGAGTGAGACGCATCGATTGGCTACAGCCAAGATGGAAGGAGTGCTACGAAGCGCACGCATACTGGAATTCAATGCAAGCGCTGAGCATCGCATACGTTGGTTTCAGCTCTCGCTAAAAAGTTTTGATCAAGCAGTCAAACACTGCATATACGCAGCAGTCCGACCAGACCGCTATCACCGTGTAGAGAGACTATGCAAAATAGCGAAATGCGATGCCATGCTGATGCCGTTGCTTTCGCAAGCGACGTCCGTGGTGTAGGCCACGAGCTCCAAAATTGCTGCCCAGGCTGTTGCAGCCTTTATGCGTCAAGAACGGGGATGCCGCTGCGTAGCTGCTCTGCGCTCCTCGGGTTCTTCTTTTGTTTTTCGCTTTCACTATATTTTGTTCTGTTCTCCTCCGCGCACTACAGATATCGTTAAGGTCACATCTGTATGCAAATGATACCTTTAGGACACGCAAAAAAAAAACAATTTAGACTTGCTAGGGGGCTCGAATGCCAACAAAGGGCCTGCGGTGACACGAGCCCCAGCAACGGCCACAGCACATCACCTTCGTTCGTTGTCATACGCAAATGCGCTTATCATCGCCTCGTTACGACCTTGTAATTGGTTCCGATGAAAGATTACCTTTGCCTCGCAGCGCGTATCTTCTCTACTCGTAACGACCGCAGTCTCGTTTAGCACATAAAGCTCGTAAATGAGTTACGGGCTGCCTCGGCTTCCCCTTCTGATGTCGAAACGCGTGAGCATCGCTTTTCGCGGAGTTGTGAAAGCAGGGTGTGTTGGGGGCTATGATGACGTTCGTGCCGATAAGAAGTGATGAATCGGTATCGAGCCTTTGGCGGCTGCGTTGCTCGTCTCTGCTCAGTCTACGTGACTGGGAATGCGAAAAGTGGGGTTTGATACGTTGACGTTGTAGCTAAATGGTGAGATTTGAATTGGCCTGCGAGCTAGGCATACGTGCAGACGTCATCATAGGCCAGTTTTCTTAAACAGGTGCGTTCAATACTGGATGGGCAGATTGATTTTGGAGCCAAATGGTTCGACGGGCATGACGTTAAGGCGGCTTCTTCCATCGTCACTGGCCAATGTACTTGAGTGGCCATATTGGGCTTGAAGTGAAGGGTTTGAGAGGTTGAGGCTGAAATTAAAGCTGACACCCATAAAAAAAGTACTCAGGGAAGTTAAGTCTGATTACGCAATTTTAAGGTCAAATCATGGAGATGAGTTTAAAGGACTTGTTTGCGCCGACATTGCATTTCTTTCTTCGCTATCTCCACTACGTATGTGGCGCGAATAACATTGACAGCCTTCTTAGCTAAGGCGTAGTGCTGCTGAGCCTAAGGACGCGGGTGCGATTCTAGGCCGCGGCGGCCTCTTTTGAGATGGAGGCGGAAAGCGAAAACACCCGTGTGTTCGAGATTTTGGCGCACGTTAAAAGGATCCCCAAAGGGACAAATCAAAGGGGACAAATCCCTCGTTCGCTCGCTCTCTCCCCCTCTCCGCTTCCCTCTCTCTGAGTACCCTGAGAATTCAGCGGGAACGCACTCGCTTCGAATTTGGAAAGGTGCACGCTCGGATCAACTTGGGAGTTATATTTTCTTATATCGCTGACACTGCGGTTGTGCCCGTCTAACATGTACTTGAGTTATACCTTCGTGACACGTCTTGTATGAAAATTGCCGGGCGAACACCTTCTGCGAAAATTTCATCCGGCTCTCAGAGGGTATTTTTGGTTCCAGCATCGCATAAGAGTAACTTACCTCTTGAAAGATACAAGTGCAATGGTGCGCGGATGAACGACATCAATCTATTCTTTTTAGGAGTACTTCTTCCTACTCTTTTGCTGACACAATACTTCACCACACGTGTGCCGAGAAAATGATCTTATACAATGTTTGCTACAACCGTGTCTTGGGGCGGATGCCTCCGATTATACTGAGCGGAATCCAGATGAGGAATGAGCGGTCCAAGACTGCTGTTGTCGGCGCTTCCTGATTGGCGAGTGAGAATCGCCTAGAGCCGCGGTGTAGTAAACTAGCTACGACCTTTTTTTTACGGTTATGGGGAATGCAGGATGGCGGTATCGGGGGCATTGTTCGGGACAGGCGAGAAGTCTTGGGGCGCTTTATTCAGTGCCAAGGCCCGGAAGAAATGTGGAATAGCGGAGGCTTGCGTTCCAAGGAGGCACGACCGAAGGAAAGAATTCGGACGACGACAGAGCGAAATGAGACGGCCCGAGAAACGAAGAGATATAAAAGCACGCGGGATGGATCTGGCTGTTGTGGAAGTCCGGAAAACGACCAGTAGGGCGGCGAAACTAATCGTTCTGCTGTCGGCTTCAAGCTATCCAGCACGATTTCTGCTTTGTCGAAAACAGATCACGGATACAGATCACGGAGCGCAGGACATCGCGAACTTTTTTTCTTTCATTCATTTATTTATTTCTCAACGGCGCGCTTTCATCGCATTTTTTTCTCAGAACCGCTGACAGAGCGTAAACTCTGTGCAGTACCTTTCTCCTTTTTGAAGTTCCCCCTACTTACCAGTCAGGCTAGGTTTATACTTATAGGATACTTCTGTGCTTGACAGAAGACTAATGACCTTCCAGTCTGATCTCGTTCAGGCTCGCTGATCTTTCTTTTTAGATGGAAACAGTGTGAGGGTACTTAGCTCGAGAAGTTGTTACGAGCAAAGCGTGTTTAGCGATTATTTGTTGTGTTTTGTTCTTGGAGAAACGCAGCAAAAAGAGGTCAGGCGCTTTCACAGAAGTCTGGTCTTCCAACCAGAGGACGCATTTTATTGTTATTTTATCAGAACTAATTTTTTAAAAAGAAAAATTTACGTGGCTGCATCTTTGCCCTCACATAATGTTCATACATTATTAGCGTCAAAGAAAAAAAAATAGTATATTGTTGCGGGGAATTACAAGAAAGCTAGTAAGAGGAGTTTACGCGGAGCTTGCTGGGCAACATTCATAAACACTGAATTTACCAATGCGCGATATGAGGTCCCCGTTGACAAATGCATGGCTTCCACTTGTGCTCATCATTTTCTCACTCCATTCTTGGGTCATACCAGAGTCCTTCGATACTGTAAAGCATTGAAGGACTGTGGGCATACGCAAATTTGGTAAAACACGCTGGAGCGAACACTCAGGTGAAAATGTTTATGATATTCCAGAAACGGTCGTTCTATATAAAATAATAACTTCTTTATTCTAATAAAAGAATAACGTCCTCTGTTTAGGCGTTGTCCCGCTGACAGTTGTAAATAAAGTTACCCAATTGTATACTGTCAAATCTCGATATAACAAATCTAGGATTGAAAATGACGTACGTCAGCAGTAGATGCGTGTGCAGACAGGTGAACTCCCAAATAAAAATGTTGCGCTCACTTCAATGCTGCTTTATTTGAAGAAATCAGTTTTACTTTCTTCTGGCGCGTGCAGCACGCACGACCGATTAGGTCTTCCTCTACATATTCCACCTTGCATATTACCTCATCGGGTACGCCATCGCACCGCGCAGTGAAAGTGAGCAATTGGTTCATGGACACTAAAACATCAATGTTCGACACGATCTCATCTTCTTCTGTGTTCGGTGAATCACAGGCGCCTTCCTTCGCGTCTTCAGCGTCAGTAAAGGTGATGACCGCTCTCGCTTCCTCTTTCCTTTGTCGGCAGCTGCGTTCATCTTTATATCTCGCTCAAACTTCGCAACAAAATCACCCACAGCAAACAATACCTCTCCGCACACGTGATTAGCGTGAAGAACGACAGACCGGCCACCGTTACCCAAAACAACGAGAGAGAAAAGAGGCAAACGCGGCTAGGCCTGCTAGGCTACTGCAGCATTAAACCACAGCTTTGCGGTGTCGTTAGCTGTTGCCACTCGACACTAGCGATAATGATAGCACCTGCGCTCAGGGAATACACGGAGAAACGGCGGTTTACGTTTCACGCAAAAATTGTGGCGCTGTTTCTCTTAGCCGAATTCGTAATAATGATATGGGGAAAAATTATTTGCCTAATCCTGGAATAGGCGTTGTATCGAAATTCGTAGGTTTGAAATGTTTCTGCATTGAAAATATAGGAAATCTGCGGGATTCTTAAGATATTCGTAAATTTGATAACATCGTTATGTGGGGTTCGTAGTAACGAGATTTGACTGTATTACCTAGAGACATTTTTTAGATTTGCAGCTAAATTTTTAAACACATTTTCATAGCAGGAAAAGGGCTGATTTCATTCAAAATCTCACGTAATCATGCGGAGCACACACGTCGGAAATATTTTGGCCCTTAGCGAAGCAGTTGTCTGTCAAATGCTCTCCGTGACCACCTAAGCCACATAGGTATGTCCTGCCTTGAAAAAGGGCCTCGAAGTGACGCCTATGGTAACCACTCAGTTCAATTCCAACCACGTAAAAAAGTTTTTTTATCGAAAAACACCGGAGAAACATAAAAATTAAAGCCGTTCCACTCAACGTAAAAGCTGACGGAAGTGCAGAGAAAGGGATTCGCCATAATTGGCTGTAGGGCCACCACTCAAACCGATTCAAATTTCCCGCCGCCGTACTGCTCACGCGCCCCCTGCATGAAACCACGCCAGAGGGAGTTCTGTTCTTTTTGTGCTTGCTTTTCCTCCAGCTAGTGCCCCGTTTCTTTGCCACATTTTTCGTTTACTATCGCAAAAACGAACCCACCGAGCGTTCCTAAATAAATTAACGCGGGTGGAGCCGGTTAATGACATTTATTTTGCGTTAAATGTACCTGCAGTTCTTTTTTTTGCGCTAAACAACGGGGAGATGTATTACAAGCGCCAGCGTTTCACAAGTTTCGAACGGTTATGCAATTTAAGCGATTGGGTTTTCGGAGCCTCTACGGAACGTCCTACGACGGAACGCCGGGCTCTCCCAGGGTCCGTTATCTCGCGGCGCCGCTTAATTCCGGCAGTCGTTTGACATCGACCGTTAGAACGAGCTACGACAACAAGGCGAGCCCCTAAAGGGCTTTGCACTTAAAACAACTTTCGAAATTTTCGCAGCAGGGCGTCAGCGGTAACGCAATACAGGAAACCATTAAGCACGAAGTTATCAGCGAGTTAACTGCGCGTTAGCATTCAAATGATACGATGAAACACAACGAGACGACGCGAAAATGAGTGGACGGGATGGATGACTGCTTCATTGTTTTGGTGTGCCACTACCCAACCACCAGTTATCCAACTTTAACGCGTGAATTTCACAGCCAAACCGGGGATGGCGGAGGACGTGGAAGGGCGGGGAGGATGGGTGAATTGAATTTAGGTGGAGATGAATCAGCTACACATTCGGGCAGATGCTAATCTCATCTTATGTGTAGTCACCAGATGTAGGCTTTGCATATTACCTTACTTAAAGCGTCCCTGCAACAGCTTTCGCAATTTTTTATCATCTTAAATACTTTCACACCGTAGTGAACAACCACATCCAGTAGGACAGTTGCAAGTTGAGCGAGTTGGTAGTTGTTCATAACTAATCACAGCGCGAAAGACGGGACAGACACAAGAACAACCACAGGACAGGCGCTGTCCTTTGGTTGCAACAGCCCGACCGCCCGACCGCCACAGCGCCTCTCCTATGGTTTTTCTTCTGTCTGTACCATCTTTCGCGCTGTGATTAGTTATGAACACATCCCGTACTTTAGACAGGGGGTCACAAAACCTCAGACAACAATTCATCAGATAACAGATAACGCTCATCAGATAATTCAGAAACATTCTCGAAAGATTTTTCTCTCTTTCCAGAAAGTTGCGTTCTTTCAGCGCTCCAATTATGTCATTAAGTCCATGGAGCGGCTATTGGCCAGCTTTCATTCAGTTGCAACACTGAACGCATATGGTAGCCACTTTAGAAAAAAGCCACGAAAGGAAAGCAGAAACAGAAGGACGAGAGTTTGCTGCGACTTCCAAATTCTGCAGTGGCGCTCACTTCTGCTGATACCTATAGCTTTTACGAGGCTAGCTTCGAGACGCGAAGGAAATAGTGAAACATTCATCGGAAGTGTTGCAGAGTCCCTTTAAGCCAATGCAATTGATCCTAAAATGACCTCAAGGCTCTTTTTCTGTTCAACATGTCTCTCCTGAGTGATTTAATTCATAAACTTGCCGCAGCTAAGGCTGCACTGCTCTTTCGCACGCATCTAATGCAGGGTAAATGATATTGACTTTGAGGCATGCAGTGATTTTTGTGCACGAGCCTAAGATTCGAGGTAAGTGGTGGTGGGGGTGGTTCTGGTTGTGTTGGATCAGACGGTGTTAGCCCAGCAAGGTATTCCGGCAATTGCTCCACCAGACCGCCATCTAATTACTGACTATTGTGTCACTTCACCACTAGTCTACCAATTCCATCTTCTGAAGGAAACTAAGAAGAACGTGCGTCACCTACCTGCGCAGCATCCAGTGCCTTCTTGGTAAGACGATGGGGTCCACAGTAGTGCGTGGGGCTGCGAACTTTCTAATCGCTGAGAGCATTTCCGTCCGTCTAGGGCAGGGGTCTCAAACCCAGATCAATGAGCGGACCGCAGTCACGAAATTTACTCCCGAGAGTGCCGGGACAGTGAAGAAGGTTAAAACAAAATGAAGGGGTTAACAAATGTAAGCTAAGGCTGCCATATCAAAGAAAGCAAGTCCATTCGCACATCTTGTAATTATTCAGGGTCATTTCAAAATGGGATTTGGCGTCAGGATTCGAGTATTCGTTCTGGATTCCTTGGCGTCAGGACTCTTTGGTGGCGCGAGGAAGGTGCGCACTCACGCATTCGCTCTAAAAAACAAAGCTAAAGGAACGAAGGCACACATGAGCTGGCCGGGACACAATCAAAAAGTCCCCGGGCCACATGCGGCCGGCGGGCCGTGTGTTTGAGACCCCTGGTCTAAGGGAACCCATAGCAGCAATAATAAGATTTGAGCCACCTACTGTCCCGATTAACACGATCTTTCTACCTTTGCGCATTTGCCAGAAGCGGATGGTTAGAAGCCAGGATGCCAGTGTGCCTTTGCTTTGCCTTGATTGGTTAGAATGCCCGGGACCATGGAAGCTGTATCCATTGATTTGGACTTCGTTCTATTCGCTACGCTAGCACATGTTTCCTTCGGCCAGAAGTATTCGTGATGAATTGTCTGCGTCTGGGATTGCGATCTCGAAACTTACCGTAAAAACCCGCGTATAATACGGACCCGCGTATAACACGACGTGTAATTCGGGGGCAGTAAAATCAGAAAAAAAAAAACTTTCATCCGCATATAATGCTAGGTAAAGAGCACAGAAAACATTTATTTGCACTGCAGTTACCGTTCAGTCATTGTCAGTTCTCGCTGGGACTGTCTCCCGACGTCCGTTCAGTCATCGTCAGGTTCGCTGCCGCTGTCTCCTGAAGTCGCCTTGTCGGAAATGTCTTCCCACAGAAAGTGGTCCTCACCATCAAAGGCGTTCGAGATGCCCATTTCTTAAAAGAGCGACTGACGAGCTCCTCTGGGATGCTGTCCCACGCATCCACGATCCAGCCACAAAGCACCGCTGGAGAAGCCCGAGTCAGCCATCCGGTAGCTGTCACTTACGGGTCTCCTGACCTCATCCACTCTTGGCAGCAGGACCTAGTGCAATCTTTGAAAGGCTTGTTGATGCAAATGCCTAGCGGTTGCAGCTGGGATGTCATTCCTCCTGGAACGCAATGAGTTCGGTGCGGGGTTTGCGCAACACTTCTTCACGGAATCGGCCAGGTGGCAGTGAAAGGCGTCCAACACGGGCACTGACGGGAACCCCCAACAGTGCTCCAGGCCGCCGACACCACACATACTTTTTCCAGTCAAGCACCAGTTGCTTTCTCCACCCGCGAATGCCGCCTTTGGTGACGCCGAACTGCGTCCTGCGGCGCAATTTCTGGTGGTCTCGGCACATAAAATAACTTTTCTTTTAATTGCAGCCGAATACTGCCTTCGTGCAGCCGACATCGTGATAGACTTGTGGTGAACGTGCCGATCCTTCGCGTGGTCAAAACAATCAAAATGCCACCGGCTGAGGGAAGGAGCAGCAATCTAAAGCCACCGCAAGATGGCGCACCCTCCGTTGAAACTGAAACCGAAAGTGCAAATTTTCGGCTGAAAACTTTGAGATCCACATATAATAAGAGGCACACATTTTACATAGTAAAATTTGGAAAAAAAAGCTCGTATTATACGGGGGTTTTGCGTATTAATATATCCGTTAAGTGGATGGTATCATACCGTAATTTGTTAAAGTCGTGTGCGCAGACGACACGTAAACACCGATGAAGTGTAGTGCTCCCCTAATGGCTTATAAAACAAGTATAAATATAAAATTTAAATTTAATATTCGCTCAATAAACAGCTGTACAAAGTGCTGACAATATAAAAGGCTGTCCCCAGCCCGCGTTTGGAGTAATTGGAGTAGTTATGTAGTGAGAAACACTTTGCGCGTGGTCACATTTTCAGAGAAGATACTTTCATTAGATTTGCCTACATCATTTTTGTTCTGTTATGGTGTCCCCTTTCCCGTCTTCAGTAATAGCAAAACCCACCGTGGCTGCTTTCTGGATGGAGGCAAAAAGCGAAACCTCGTGTGTCGAGGTTTCGGCGCACGTTAAAGATTCCCAGGGGGTCAAAGTCAATCCAGAGTCATATGCTACGGCTAGCCTCATAGCGCAAGTGCGGCTTCGGTGCCTTGAGCCCCTCACCTTCCACTGCAACCCCCCCCCCCCCCCCACCCCCCGCCTACACTAAAAAAAATAGTAGCAACGCAGTGGCTTCGCTCCTTTTTTCGTAAGCCTTGCTATATGGCCTGCGCACGTACAGCCCAATTTTTTTATATATATCCTTAAACTTCAGATTTAGGTTCTCCAAAACGAACTGTTAGCTCTTGAAGAAAATTTGTAACCAAAATTTGTATAGTTTCCAAAATTTGAAGAGCATGTCGACAAAGTATTCCGAACTTCGCAATGTAAATTAATGCAGAAAAAGAGAACGCTACCTTTCGCAAAGATGGAACTCGTGGTCATGTTTGTTTTAGCACTTTATGGTAAAACTACTATATAAAGAAATCGAGTTGTCACATTTAACCACCCCTTATAAGCATGCAGTCTCCTGTCGTGGCATGAATAGTTATGCAGTGATTCTAGTCTACGATAACGTCCTTAACTCTGCATTGCCACGAAAAATGTGTATTCAGTCGGTACATCACAATCTTTCAGCAAAAACTGCTGTATGCGTGGAAAATAAAGAGTTCCAGGGAGTAAAGGCAAAAATGAGTGAGCACACATGACGCCTTAATGAGATACCTCGCGTGGTACACAGTAAAACTCTGAGTGATGTTCTTCACTGAACACCCTTTATACACGTGCTTCAAGTGTCAGCATCCCAAGATCGCTAAGGAATCTGCGAACGCACATTATTCACAACTTCATTTTAACAAGCGAAATTCTAAGAACCTCCTTTTTAGATTATTTTCAACATTTATTGCGGTCTCATCTTTGGACAATGAGGCATTCGGCGCTTGCTGAAAGGCCAGTGCTACAGCATTCCTTGACAAAATACCAACAACCTCTTGCTAGACCTTCGGCCGTGCTGGGGGGGAAAATCGCCGCAAGCCGAACGGTTTGAGTCAACTAATTGCTGGCTATTCTTCTCTTTTTCTAAATTATTGCGTTTACAAGGTACACGCTCATACTTGCCATCACAGGCTCTATACTGAAACTTCGTTACTTAAAGGGGCTCTGCAGCACTTCCGAAAAGCGCTTTCACTCTTTCCTTCGCTCCTGGAAGCCCTACAAATGCTATAATTATCGCCAGCATGGAGCGGCACTGCGTGGTTTGCTCGTCACATCAGATACGCCTTCTGATTCTATTTTGCTTTTGTGGCTGTCTTTTAAAGTGGCTCTCGAATGCATTCATTGCTGCAAGGAAAGAAAATCGCGCCAAGAGAAGATAAACCGCCGTAATGATGTCATTCAACCCGTCAAAGAACGCGAAGACAGGGGAGGAGAGAAAATCTTTTGAGGAAGCTTTTAGGTTGTCTGATGGGCATAGAGCAGTAGGTTTTTGGCTGAAAGAATACCCGAAAGGAGAAGGGGGAGTAAACTGTATTTAGAGTACGGCGTGTTCACCAGAGCCGTTTATTTCGTAGTTGGGCTATCTCACCCCAGGAATCTGTCGTCTGTCCGCTCTACAGAGACTGCCGTCATCTCACTCTTCAGCCAGGAGCTTGGCAGTACCCTCTTCCACTGCTCATTGGTGACGGAAGGATTGGAGGCAGGAATGGGTGCTTGTGCGTTCCCATTTTATGTGGTACAAAGTGGCTGGTGTGGGGTGGAAGTGTTTCGACGAGAAAAGTGTTGGCTTGAATGCGCCTTACTCCTCTGGCGATATAGAAGTGGGGGAACGGAAGTGGAACGCATGAGGCAGGATATTGTGGTATCATAAAGGAGTAGATCCTAGCGCGTAGTCGAAGCCAATATAGTGTTCATTGCATTGCCGACGGCAAGTGCGTGAGAAGCAGTGTAAACCCCTCATTTTCCTCGGAGGGCTCATTATCAGGGCTGCAGGAGATATCGATTTGTAGAGCGTGTTGGCGATGGGAGTGTGGGTTGGGATATGCTGCCTTGAAGGAGATGACAGCAGACGCTTTGGGAGAAGGTCATAACTGTGGCTAATCATGACTATGGCTGCATGGCTAAATGAAACGAAAGCGACGAGAGGAGATACCGACAGCCCGATCATTTAAGAGGCTTCGCCCCTATTTGAGAAACCTCCATCTTATCAAGGTGCAGCGCTTCACACGGGAATAATGCAGTGTTCTCTCGTACCGTAAGTCTAACACAGCGAGGGCGTAGGCGTCGTAGCAGGGTTAACAGCTGGCGTCGGTGTAACACGAGTCAGCTATTTTCTCGAAATTGGCGGGCGGGTGTTCACTGTAGAGGCGCGTCAGCCTTTGTTGCAAGTTGGATGCATGTTTCGGGGTATCCGAAAGATGGGCAGTCGCATTTTGGGAGATTAGTTGTTGGGTTTAGGTGAGAAGCATCTTATTTGTGAAGAACATGTACGCTGGTAGAGGTTCGCGTCAGGGTTCCTGGTTGGCCTGCTTGAAGTTCTTGAAGGACTTCATCCCAAGTATTTATTCCATGATTACAATCTATGTTTCACATAGTCAATATTTCTGGATCCCTTGTAGTGGCATTGACGTTCTTGCTTGACCTACCATTACGTTTTCTCCTGACCTTGGCAAGCGATTCTGGCAATATATTATTGAACAAAAACTAATGCCTCCGCAACACTGCTGGACGAAAAAGACATAAAAACAAGGCCA
This sequence comes from Haemaphysalis longicornis, assembly GCA_013339765.2. Lineage (NCBI taxonomy): Eukaryota > Metazoa > Arthropoda > Arachnida > Ixodida > Ixodidae > Haemaphysalis > Haemaphysalis longicornis. The sequence continues at coordinate 112,073,027 of CM023449.1, read as the reverse complement.
GTGAAACGCAGGAAGGCTAACGCAAAAATGTGCGCTGATTAAAACCTTTCTCAAGACCCAATACGAGGAAAGCACTCGTGGAACGTGTACACGTATAATGGCATCAGTTCTGCCCAAGTAAAGACTAATTATTTTCGGTCGCCGACTTATTCGGCATGGCTTTTGTACTCGCCTATTCCTTTCACGTTTTAATGCCAGGCAAGCGTTCATGTAACACCTTCCACTTTGACCTGACTTACAAAGGGAGAGTAGACATTTTTAGAACTATTATCGTCTTATGGCTGTTCCGCGCCTCTTATCCCATGCATTCCACTTTTTAGTATCTTTCCGAAGAAAATAACCTTCGCTTTTTTGCAGTGGTGGCGGGAAGAAAACTTTATCATCCCTTCCTAAAGAAAGTTGAGAAAAGAGCGAAAGCTTTCTCACGTAACTGCGTCAAATGAGTGCCAAACCTTTCGTTGAAATTTCGTTCCATCAATCATCAAACTTTCAAGGGTCTAAATATCAAATGAACAACGAACCCATGCGACGATTTTTCGCGCACTAAATAAACGCATATACGAGCCATCTAAAATTAAACCGGTACTTGGTTTATTAGATATATACTTGTGTACTCCTTTTTCGTGATGGATGCGGGCATTGACTTATCTAGAACCGTTCCTCTTTCGCGATTTTCAAGTAACTGTTTTGACACCATGGAATTTCGGTTTCACGCATGCGCCGTGTGTCCAGAGATCTAACAGAGCATTCCGGTCGACGAAGCGGTCTATGGGGAAAGGCATTAATTTTTTGACAGGACGCCATCGGTCCCACGAACAAAGCTTTCGCTTTATTAATCAGCACGTGTCTTTTGCGACCTCCTCGTGAGACATCCCCGTGACGTTACGAGCCTGAGCTATTCGTGTTCACAGCTGATCCTTGTCGCGTTGAATGTTTGGTTTATTCGTGAAAGGCTACCATAAGTACCTGCAGGCAAGTGATGAAAATCAGGTACAGTCGAAATTCATGGATGAGGATGGTGAAACACTTGAATTCCACTCTTAACACCACTCTACTAAAAAATGGCGTGATAATTGCAAGAGAGGATGAAAGACAACGCGCTTCATACTCAAAACGTTCTTCTCCAGGAATGGTTATACAATGTTGTACGCCTTTCCTGCTATTCTTTAAAGCATCTTCACTACCACAGTTCGACGTTAGCCTACTAGGGGCATCAGATGTATTAAAAGATGTCGACACATCCCCCCTCCCCCATAGGCCAAGAAAAAGTGCCGAAACACTGGGCCGGCGGGTTGTTGTAAAGGAGGACTGCCAGAAAACTTTCTTTCCCTGCTGCTTGAGGTTTCTTGGAATTGGTCGCGTATTTATAGGAAGAATACATTTCAGTGACAAGTGTTGCTCGCATAAAGTGAGAAAGTTGGAAACTAGTAACTGAATTTCTTTTCTGTCAGTATTTTTGGGGGAAAAAATGTCAGCTGTGGTTGGAAGTGAGTTGGCAGCATTTTGCTATCGGGAGAAACGTAAAACAAGTCAACGCAAGCTATAAAACACGGCATATTTTTGCAATATCAGGTAGTTTTGAAACTTGAGAAGCAATTCTTCACCGTCAGATCCATCCCTGGCAAAAGGTAAGGCGCCGCTCCGTTGTGGCCGACCAGGAAGGAGCAGTTTTCTCGCGAACTTCCCCTTCCTCCGGTTTCTTTCGCTGTCCCTTCCGCATCCTTTTTACGTTCTCGCTTCTTCCTTCATCGAGCTTTCTTTTCGTCCTCCTCGTGATCTTTAACGGGAGCGCCTGTGGTGGCGTGTGATGCCGCGGGGTCTCTGGATAATCTGTCAGCGGGAGCCTCCGTACTCCACCCGCAAGCCGCCGTATCGACCACAAAAACCTGCGCGACCCGCTGGGCTCGCGAGAGCGCGCCGGAGACGTCCAGACGTCGAGCGCAGCTGGGGTACTATTGCGTGGGGGAAAAGGAATTATGTTATGTTTTCTTGTCCCGTCTTCCAGCGGGCTTTGCCTAACTCCTACCACGGCAGCATTGTGCGTCTTTATTAGGGGCACGATTCTGCTTATGATACCTTCCTGTCGGCCCGCGAGTTAATAGTGTGCGCCTGCGCGCCGTCACTCGGTGAAAGCGATAGGACACAATCGCATTCCTTGGAGGGCACATTGCGTGTTCTATGCGCATTCTGATTGTTGACCGTGGAAACTAGAGGCACTCCACGTCCAATTTCTAGAGCAGGATATTGAGGCTCAGAGTTCTCAAAAATGTCTTCTCCGCGTAATATTTTTGTCTGAGAATGTGCTCATTATTCCCGAGGAAAAACGAACGGACTCTCTCGCTTCTACTCACAGAGTAGAGAAGTGTGCACTCTTTTCATTTTTGGTTTGCTACTCGTAGAAACAAAGTTTTAATACAGTCGCGTCTATTACACAAGATCTTCTGCCTATGTTCGGGAGTTAAAATCTTTAACCATGAAATATGTCATTACCTAATGAAACACTAACTGTGGTCACAAAGCACCAAAAATGTGTTTCTGTTGTTGGTACAAATATAGCGTAGTAGCGAATCCGTTTTTCTTACAAGACATCCAGTTTTATTACAAGACAATCCGTTTGCATCTTCCTGCACGATATATCGCCACGAGTTGTTAGTTTTTGCAGTTATAGTGCATATTTCACGTGCTTGAAAAGTTTACCCTGACGACAGGGTCACTGTTTTTTATGGTAGTATGGTACGTGCATGCTGTTTTATGGTTACAGTTTTCCGTTGGTTTTTGTATATTATGGAAACGGGATGAAAGGACTGTGTTTTCTCCGCCGCTGTTTTTATAAGAGCGTACAAGTGAAGTAGTCGCCTTGTAGGTGGGGAGACCTGCCCTTCTGCATGAAGCCTCATAGAGAGCAGCGGTTGGTTGCCACTTTTCAGTTACAAGCTTTTGCAATATATTTATTCTATATTCGGTATAATGTAACATTCTTTTTAAAAGCATTTGCAGATTTTTAGCATTTAATTTAGCATACTGCCGCAGTTTTGAAATGTTTCGTGTTCTTTACTAGGTGCGTCTTTCTGTGAAGTCACAGAGAGGTTACAATCGTCTTTTGAAATACTCATCTGCGGATGTTGGTATATAAGTTTTCATCGTGAAAATACAGACGAAGAAGACGTGTACGCGTTGCCTATAGCGAGCATGAAACTTAGTTGAACAAAACGTCTGCGTTCTGGGCTTAGAAAGTGTAAAAACATTCCGTAAACCTTTTTTACTTCTTTTTCATTTCCAACTGCGCTTTCCCGCTCTGCCTTCAAGAACAGGTGATAAATCCCCGGAAATTTCACACAATGTATAAACGTCATTAGCAAAAACGCTAATTTTGTAAATGAATTTTTGAGTAAGCGTGTTTGTGCTCTCAAACTTCCTAGCATTGCTGCCTGCTCAGAAAAGGAGAATTGAAGGAGTTAGTGGGCAAGTAGGAACTATTTTTGCGGGGATTTCACCCGAATTATTTTTGACTAAGCGGTTTTGCAGCCCAGTAACGTGGTTACTGAGCACGGTTAAACGAACAGCTAACAATTGACCAACATATAACAAAGGCCAACAAAAAACCAACAAAAATGACCAACAAGAACGACCAACAAAAACGAGACAAACAGTTAAAAATAGGCGTAAAATAAAAACAGCCTCGGATCCGCACTGCTCAGGAGCCGACAATTCCCCAAGAACCGCCACAAAGACAAGGTCTACGGGAGGAAGTAAAAGTAAAGCGTTTTGGAATGACACAACATTTAGCTAGTTGGGTAAACATTACTTCCTCAAAAACAGCGCGTAGAATATAGGACAACGGAGTGCGGATACAGCTCTCGTCCTTGCCACTTGGTTAGTTGTAGTCCCCACGCGGTTTTTTTTTTTAGAAAGAGATTCGCGTTAAGGCAGCGTATTTTATAAGATAGGAGCAAGGTTCAACTGGTTTATTTTAAAGCGCAGCTCTAAGGAGCCCGCTCCTGCAGTTTCGCTTTCCCGCTGGCCTCGTTGTAACAGATAGAACAAACAGGACACGAAAGATAGAGTGCGCAGGAAAGCGGGGGAGTAGAATGGGGCTAAAGTGTGAGGGGTAAGGCGGTATGCCGAGGCTGTGTTGCGAGTCGTGCACCATGGCGGCGACGCGCAGCGAGAAACGCAAGAGCTAGTTGCGCCAGAGTAGTGCGCGCCGTCGGGCGTTCGCTGATGACGCAATCACTACCTGGGACGCACCAGCTATGCTCCGTCACTGTGAAGACTGCAGTTTTCGCTGCGATCAAATTTTGCATTAGGGAATATTGTAATTGTCAGTTAGTTTTTTAGAAGCAATGACACCAGTCTGGTACCACGACGCCTGTGCAGACACCTTTCATAGTTTCTCAGCTTTCTTCTCCTAGTGCGTAACGCAGGCTTGCTGGGTTGTTTCAAAATCTGCGCAGAATGCAACGGGTGTTTGTACGGGGGTTGCTTGATCAGTATGGTCAAAAAAGTCTTTTGCGACTGAAATCAATTGTGTTTTTAAGGCAGAAGCCTTGAGATTATCAAGCACTTCTGTACTCTTACAGTGGGCTCCTGTGTTTGTTCGCTTTCATTTCTTCGTCTTTTGAGGCGAACTCCGACAGACAGACTACCCCCAGTTCACCTGGCCTCTACCTCCAGTCATAGTTCTTCGCATACAACTGTTCTACTGACGTAGCGTTCCGCTCAACTGCCACGCAACACACACCAGGCCAACTTCTGTTCCGTAGTAGCAGGCCGCCGGGTTAGTTCAGTGGTAACCCAAGTCGTTTCTGCTCTTACCCAGATTAAAATTCCGCATCAACTCAAAAGTGTTCTTAAGGTGAAAGCCTTCAATCTCTGCTTCAGGCACGCGCATTGTGAGTTTCCAAACATAGTGAAATTCGAAACAGCGCAAAAAGACGGGACAAGGAAACGACGACACAAGGCGCTGACTAAGCGTCGTCGTTTCCTTGTCCCGTCTTTTTGCGCTGTTTCGAATTTCAGTATGCACCACCAACTAGCCCAAACCACCGTTCTAACGCAGTCCAAACATAGGTTGTATAAAAAAATACACCAGTTCCATCCAACCTGAATGCTGTCGGAAGTGCGGAGCAGTGATTCGCCAGTGTTTCCCCTTGTGTTATGCTTGTGAGTGCCTCGGGTTGGTATTGTTATTTGCAACGCCGCGTGTATAACATTGCCTGATACAGGCTGCGTTTCTCGTAGTGTCCTGCAAAGTGGGGTTGCGGCGCCCTGTGTTGACTAGGTTCAGTGTCTGCCTGACGCGTTCATACTGAAACTGGTTAAGACGGCGGAGTGCAGCGCCTGAACTTTAATTGCCCTTAAAGAAGCACTGGGTTGAGATTTTCATGGCTGTAATTAATTCGTTAATTCACGATTTTTTGCTAATTTTATGTTTTGTGTACTTACTTGCGGCCTATAAACGGCATTCTCCATGGAAACGGCGCAGTGCAAAGATGCCCCAACACTTCGCATATGAGTAATGCGTGCCTCTGTGGTGCAATAGGATAGGCATTAGCTTCATAATACGACGAACTCGGATTCCATCTCGAAGAGGAAAAGCGGTTTTCTTTTCGAAGCCTCTGTTTAGGTTGCGTGATTCCGTTACCCCGGACGAGCTGCGGCGACAAGCAGGGCTCCTAAATGGCTCCTAACTTCAAAATATATGCTTAGGGTGCCAACCGAGGAGCGTCAGCCAGAAATCGCTCTCCAGGAAAACGCGCACAGCGGAGAGTGCATCCGGGATCGCTTGCCAGGAAGGGAAAACAGTAGTGCGACAGAGGGAGACACACGGCGCGGTCGGGAAATGGCGATGGCTGGCGAGAGGAAGAAGATCTGAAGTATGCTGCCCAGGAAGCTCGTCAAGTGGGAATGGGCGAGGCCAGAAAATTTGACAATTCGTTCAGCACCAGGTCAACTGGCGGCTTGTAGCGATGGCATGCGAGCGGAACAAGCGTCGGAGGGTGCTCTCCAGGCAGGGGGCTGGTCAAGCGGTAGAGCCGCGGTCACAACCTCCAAGAGAATGCTCAATAGCAGATCAACAAAAGGTCCAACTAGGCTTTCCTTTCACATTCTTCAAACGTTGTAAGCGTCTACCAATGTTACGCTTTTACAACAGCGGCCTTTTTGGGACAACTGGTGTCAACGGGCAATGACGGTAACTTTCCGCATTTTTGGAGGCATCTAAGTCTTTTCCCTAATACAAGTAAAGCAGCCTTTCAGAAATCAGTTATTTATCAATAGTGCCTCCATTAGCAGACCCCTCGCTCGGGCAAACAATGCATCACTTTTTTTCTCCTGCCACAAAAGTAAGATTCGTCGGTGCTACAAAACATGCATAGGTGGTGTTGATGGCCTCCTCAGAGGTCGGAAATGTTGCCTCGCCCTCCCATATTTCAACACTGAGGGTTAAAGACGTGTCGAGAAGACAATACGTTGTCGTCAAGGGCGCTTACCGTGAGCGAAAAATCCCGTAGCGCCAATTGCGGTGCCCTCTGAAATCTGCGGGTTATTACTGTAGACCGCGGCTACCTCGCTATTCCTTGCCGTGCAGAAAACCGTAACTTGGTCGCACATTCGTGAAGGCTGTACTCTAAGACACGTTACGTGAAATGGGGTGATGTATATAAGGGTCGGACTTCGCGTGAACGTGACGTGGCCGACCTGTGAGACAGACCTCAATCGCCGCTGCCCAGGTCGCGCACTTCCATACTAATAAAACGGTATTAGTAGGTCGGGGGGCATGCACATGGTCCGTCCCGAAACGAATGGGATGGATGATAACACTATTGCGTTGCACGTTTAAAAACGTAGCTTAAGAGTACGCTAATTTATTTTACAGCGAAGCTGTTTAGCTTTTCGTTGATTCCGGCATTTCACAAAACTAAGTATAACAATATAGGGAAAAGAAATCACAGGCACCGCCAGAATTGGAACCTTTGTCTGGTAGATCCACAGAGTTAGACTCAATCATCTTACCCACACCGCTACGACCGAGAGTTAGCACCCGAGAGTCAAACGGCTTACTCACTTGGCAATGACTGTAGGGGGAGGAATCACGCCACTTGCTTGACTCAAAAGACGTGATAGGGTACACGTCCCACGTGCCGGCGCCTTGTTCAAGTGTGCATGTTTCGTTCGGTCATTATGTTTCTTCGATTTGCTTGTTCTTCGCCGATATAGCTACAAACATAAAGTAAAGGTCGTTGCGGCTCGAGAAAGAAGGAAATCAGCTGCAATCACAGAGTTAAACCGTTGTGATGGTCGTGAAGGTTGCGTACAACTTCGCTACCATTAAGTCTGACGCGTTAGTGTGAGCTTCCTTAATTTTTGTCGTGCGTCGTTTTTCAGGCGGACAATTACAATTCCTCCGTTATCTTGCGTGACTAGCCGGACACAGCTTATTGCGGGACCTATATTATGGCATAGCAATTATTGCTTCTAGCAAACGTATCACTGATGGACGCCCAATTTTATTCTATGCTTGGCGCAATTGCAAGTAATGCATCTTTTTTGTGCCGGTCATTATGATGAATGTACCACTCATGACAGTTCAAAAACGTTTCCATTTCAGGGCTGCTCTGCAACCTGGGGCCGCGACGCCCAAAGCACTCCGACCAAGTCGCCTACCTGGTTCACAGCAGTAAGTAAAACTTGTTCCGTAATGTACGTCGGGCTAAAGAAACCCTGCTTGCGGTGTTTTAAGCACCTTCAAATGTCATTTTTTGTGTGGACCAAAGCCGATGGCGTAAAGTATTTTACTACCCTTTTCATGCCATTGGTATCTCGACATTGACCCATTACCTTCCTTGTACGGAAACTTTCTCTGAAGAAAATAGTACAGTGAAGAAAACAGAAGAAAACTGTGAAGAAAGGAGCCCGCGAAGAAAATAGTACTTGTGCGGCACCTTTGCCACGTAGTTGTGCCAGAATGATTTGAAACTCGGTTTGGAGGCAATCATACGCTGGAGAAATCTTCTCAAGAAAGGGGCGAATGCGTGTTTTCGTAACATGCGTTGTACCGTGTTTAGCCACAATAGGAAAGGCGGGGATGTGGCTACAATATAGGACGACACCCTCCTCACCACTGACAAACTTTGTTAGGCTACGATCGATCTTTTAATGACTCAATTCCGTTTAACGAAATCGGACCTCCTATGTGCCAGGCGAAATTCAAAGTGTTAACATTTGTTAAATGACGTTCTTTGTTCGTGATGTTCCTTGGCCAAAGATTGTCATTCCTGTGTTTATAGGGACTGCAAGATATTTCGAAATGTGGTCACCAATACGGTGAAATTTTAAAATACGCAACCAATGATTCGCACTACCAAAGTAGTAAAGAAAATACTATGTTTAAAGACGTGAGGTGCCACCAAACAATATGTCGTAAGCTTGTCCGCCCGTGTTCTACGCACCATGGTGGGCAACGTGTTATAATGACAACATATCTAACTTTGCAGTGTCCCGTATTTTCCAAAGTCGGAATAAATTCCGTCAACGTCCTCCTCGGGAGATTTGTGAAAGTGCCTTTGAAAACAAAACCGTCATGACACCACACATCTTTCGCCAATGCCCTGAAAGCAAACGCAAATATCAGGGAATCCAATAAAGAATACAATCGAAAGAAATATAAGGACACTGTGCCAGTGTCTTGGACTAGAATAGCATGCAAAAGTACCTTCAGTGTTTTTCTTTGATCTTCCATGTTTCGGAGGACAGAAATTTTAAAGCTTAGGCATTGTGTAAAGTCGCTTGCAAACTTTCCGAAACGCGAGACGTGAGGGTGTTCTTTCTCATTCACTGTTCAAGGCCTTTTTATAAAACACAACAAATGTTCTCTGGGGTTGTTCTCGAATCGGCACTAAGAAAAATGGATGTCGCTGACAGTGGTATCCGGTAAAAGAAGGTAAATATGGACCGCTAGAACGCACTTAACTGGCCCACCTCAGACAAATGTCGAATGATCGGCTGAAGAATATTCGAACAACAAATCGAATTTTTTATTATGTTTTTACATTGAGAAGCGTTTGCTGAGGGGCAGTTTTCTTTTTCGGTGAAATTGCTGGGGATAGAAACTACTATTTTCTGGGAAAACCGCGAAATATTGAAAAAATCACAGACTTTGCTCTAAGAAATGCCCTCTATAAAATGGTTTAATGGCTGACCGACTATCTTTCAATTTAACTTTGCCTGTGCGTTAGCTGCAAATTGTGTGAGAGCATAGCCGATGATTAATTCAAGTGGAAAACACGTGGAAGTGTTTCCGTGCTTTTATAGTTCCTCTTATGCATCGTGCGACGTTTCTTATTTTCCTCTAGTTGGTTAGGGAGTTGTCGGGGAACGTGCTAATCGCAAGGAATCCGGTGCCTGCTTTCATTACTTATTTACAATGCCGACAATATAGCTTCTCAACAAAGTATGCAGCAGGGAATGGTGGAACTCCTAGGTGACCGTTTCCTCGTAAAATTCCTCATAATGTAGTCCGTGAAAACTAATAGGTCTGTATAATATTTATGTTATAAGATCAGCTAACGAAAATCACGTAGCGTTTAACACGCACCATTGACAGGCAAAATGGCTTGTGATGATTTAATGGTTCATGTGAGGTTACTTTCGGATGCATTGATTTCGGACATTCGGTCAGGTCGGGTAAACTTTATGCTCAGTTGCTGAGTAAAGCCGGTGGATTTCCGGGAAAGCGGTGTCAACCCCTACTCGTCAGATGGCAGCCCGCCGTCCGTGGGCATTCACCGAATCTTGCGGCATCTTGATGACTCGATCTTCTAACGTTGCTTCGTCTCTGAGCCAACCGGCCTCAAATTGCTCAGTGCTAGTAATGGCCATGTGCGGTGTTAATGTGCAGGGTGTTTGAGCACAGGCCCACACCATGTGCGTTAAAGAAGAGTAGATTTCGCGCAATTTACATGATGGGTGAAAAAAAGAAAAGACAACACAGGGGTCAAGGTTAACCACCTTTCATGGTGGACGTTCTTTACACCTGTTTTCTTTCTGACGCATTTTTGCGTACTCCTTCCTTTTTATTTTTCTTTCAATAGCTACATTGATGCACAGGTGAGCTCTAAATGGCAACTCCCTTCCTATCACTACCCGTCTGAAAACTCCCTTTTCCTCCTATCACCAGCGGTATGTATTTATGTGTGTTAGAAAATGTGATCTGGTTGGTGGGAAGACGACAACACCGAAGCGAAAACGAGCAGTCACTGCAAGAGCAGCGAGGCTGGTGACATCTTCTTTATCAATCGAATAACGGTAGCCACTTGAAGGTCGTCAATAAAGCGGTGTCCTTTCACCCGCTGCTGCCGCCTGGTTTTGTACAATTTGGTGTCGTGATCAGGATAGAAGGACTACACAGGTGAAGAATCCTACTGATTAGGAAAGCCTACTCAAGAGGACGCACCGGCCTCGTACAGCGCATCGAATCAGCTCCCGCAAGAGCGACATCAGCGCACCGGGTCTCACCATGCATGGACCGCCGCCTAAAACGGAAGCGTGGTGCGCTCTGCGCACCAACTACAAAGGTCATCAACGAGATGAAGTCCATGAAGGAGGTAACCCCACTACCTATGGGTGAGCTCACTGAAGACCGCAATTTGCTTGCGCGGAAAGGGACCGCTTTAACCGGAACACACAAAACGATAGAGCACCTTATTCACGATGAAGAACAAGACTGTGATGTAGTGCCGGTGGACGAGGAAGAAGAGGAGACCAAGCGCGCAGCTGCAACGAGTCCGTGCAGAAACATTGAACCAGGCCGGTGATCAGGGGACGCCTGTGACGCGCTGGGCTTGAGAGCGCGGCCCTGTGATCGTTTCGGGGAAGACCCGGAGCGCAACCGCTGCTGTTCCCGAGAGCCGTCCGCCGCTGATCACGACAACCCGTGGGCTGGCCGTGCCTGCAGCTGGTGACGCGCTAGGCGAGAGAGCGCGGGTCCGGATTCACCTGGAGGTGGAGCCCTCTGCTCACACCCGCTGCTACGCCCTCGAGCCGTGGCTCATCGGAAAGGTCGACGACGCCTGGCCGACGTCCCGCGCCTGGTTACGACGAGGCCTAGAACCGGTCATCGAGCCAGCCTCGCCGTGACGTCCTCGTCGACTCCGCGCGCAGCGGGACTTCAACACCTCGAGGGGCTGCGACAAAACCCCGTACGACATTTACTTTCTTTATTGCGGACATTTTCGTTAGCCTCTTGTCTTTTTTAACGCTGATATCTTTCGTCTCGCGTAGTTGCTTTCGTGCCCTAACTTCTGCTTCTTTCGTGTCATGCATAAAGCAACGTTACTTGCGCACGCACTGGCCACTGACTCGTGACTTTCACGCCAATCCTTGGCCCATTCATTACAAAGACGAGGAACTGGCAAATATAGAAGATTACAGAGATTCTATCGCACGCATGGTTTGCCGTACTGAAAGACATCTTGCAGCCGCATGCCCTTTAACGACGACCAGAGTGAGACAGGCTGTAACTGCACCTGTAGAACGAATTCACTTTCGATTGTCCAAGCTTGAAATCCAGCCTTTCGACAGAGAATTTATGCGGTGGCCTGCGTTTTGGGACGAGTTCGAGTCGGGAATACGCAAAAACCTCTCCCTTGCCGAGGTGCACAAATTCAGGTACCTGCGCAGTTATTTACAGCGGACAGTGCAAGGTGACATTAGCGGATTAACAACGAACAACGCAAACTACGCCCCATGGAGGCGAAAAGCAAAAACGCCCGTGTGTACGAGATTTCGGCGCACGTTAAGATCCCATGTGGTCAAAATTAATCCGGAGCCCTCCACTACGGCGCGCCTCATCGCCTGCGTTGTGTCGGCGCGTTATACCCTACAATCAATCAATCAATCAAACTACGCCCCCTCCATTGAACTACGGCAGCATCGGTTTGGAGACAAACTCCCGATAATCAATGACCACATAAACATATTGCTGAATCTCCAGAAAATGACCTCTTATGACAACTTGACCGACGTTCAGAAGCTCCATCAACGTGCACACACTCTTGCTAGATCACTTAAAAACCTCGGAGCACGCATTATGTCCTACGGATTCATATTGATGACGGCGCTATTGCAGAAGTTTCCCGATAAGTACGTGCTGAAGTTTAACCAGTTAGCGGTAACGACGCCACAAGGACAGGGAAGAGAACGAACTGATGAAGTATCGACGTTACTTGAACTTCTGAACCTGGAAGTGCGAAGTTGGGAGATTATAATAATGACTGGATCAGACATGCCAACCGCAACATAGCCACACCGGAACCAAGTGAAGGACAACATGCATGATTCATCTTCACCTGTTGCAGCGGGGTATACCTGTCGAAAACATCGTGTCGGTGATCCATAGTTCTCCTAAAGCGGCTCAAGCATGAAGGCTTCACCGTGCAATTCCAGTGAATTTTGTCGCACGTCGGGGTAGCGGGAAACGAACATGCTCACAGCCCAGCCAAGGACATCGTATCATCTGCAAGTATGGTGCAAGCGCAGTGCGATTTCCAACGTATAAAGAAACAGACCATTCGCGAGCACTTTAGGCAGCTGTGGTGACTAGTACATCAAGCAGTCGTGACGAAAGGCCTGAAGAGAGCCGGAGACTGTTTGCTCCATCGAGTAAGAACCGACTCAGCTCGTACACCATCTTGGCTACATAAAATCAACATTGTTTTATCCCCTTTGTGCCCCTTGTCGAGTGGGAGCGGTGATATTGATCGCTACATTACGAACTGCTCCATAACCAGCCTTGAGCGGACGAAGGTTTACCGTGATCTCAAAAAGCTAGGATGGCCCATTACAATGAAGGACATTATTTTTTCTAGGGACGACTCGGATTGTGCTAAGAGAGGTGTTTCGTCTCCTGCTGGGATTCTTACAGTCAACAGGACTAAGTGAGGTGTGGCGACATTGTGTGCCTCGGATTATAATAGGACTAAGTGAAGTGTGGTGACATTGCGTGTATCTGATATAATATTGGGCACAAATTAGGCGGAGCACTGCTGGCTGTTGTGCAAGGCTAAGTCCACCTCATCCAAAAATACACACATACTATTACTACACCTTCCAGGCTAGCGGTATGGATATCCCGCCATAGATGTTTTCAGTGTTAATCCAACGACCACCTCACAGATGACTGCCGAACGCAACTTCTATGAGACCAAAAAGAAACCAAATTGCTAAAAGAGGGTGTTGCTTCCGCTGCACCAGGCAATTCCACCATGCCAACGATTACAAGAATGCAAGAAGACTGTTATGTCAGAATTGTAAAGGACGCCATATAATTTTCTTGTGCCATCCAAAATTGGAAACGGCCAACACCAGAAAAACTGATGAGTGAGTCCACATTGACGGCTTCATCAGAGACGTCCAAGAAAACTGTTTTTGGGTGGACCACGCCTCGATACGCGAAATTTACCTCACCAAGCATAGCAATTTACCCCAACAAGCAGTGACAAGCTTGCAAGTAGCAACTGAAGGGCCAGTGTTTGCGCAGGAAAAGGCCTCTTTGGTGGTGCACCAACCAAGAGCTGCAGACTACCAACAATCTCCCGATGAAAGTCTATGGGGCTTAAATGTTCTCGCCGAAACCGAACCAAAAGTCGAAACGAAAGAAACAGCCCAATGTTTATGCTCCACGTCAGCGCCTGATGGTTCATCAGCCAAGACACTTTGCACACGTCGGAAGCATAAAGAGCACTTTCTGGACAGACCATAGATATTAGGGCGGCGCTACAAATACCTGCAAGCGTTACGCCCTCCACACACGACTCCAAGGAAGTTTCCAGTACGTTTCGACATGGGGCACACCCTTTAATCGCCAAGTCCGTTCTAGATGCAAGATAGCAGTCACCTGACGCCAACCAGATCCATTTTATTGTGCCGGCCCGGAGCCTGTTACGAAGTGTGATCTGATTGGGGCGAAGACGACGAAACCAACGCGAAGACGAGCAGCCGCTGCACTGGGTGCGAGGCTCGCGACATCTTGTTTATCAATCGAATAACGCTAGCCGCTCGAAGGTCGTTAATAAAGCGCTGTACGCTAACTCACTCCTGCCTTCTGGGTTTTAACAATGTTACAATACGCGGCAAATAAAACGCAAACACGAAAATATGATCAGAACACGCAAATAGTGCCATTTCTTTCCATACAAGTCAAACTGACGCGTGGTTCGAAAAAAAAAAGCAAAGTCCGGAAATGTGGCTGCCCGAATATACAAATAGCGTACCATTATTAGACCTCAACGGACACTATTTTAATTTGCGTGTTCTGATTCATATTTTCGGGCTCGCGTTTCAGTTGTCCCGTATTTTACAACCACTTGTCCCACACCTCTACCCCTCTTGCAGCCTCCGTCGTACAAAGCCGCATGATACCTCCACTTCACATCCAGCTCTCTTTAAATTGTTTCATTATTATTCTAAGGCGAAAGCCTTAAGTCCTCTTTCTCTGAAAAATAAAGCCGTTCCACTCAATGCGAAAGCTGTCGGAAGTGCAGAGCTGTGATTCGCCATAAGGGACTGTACCGCCGTTATCTGCTCACTGCTACCACGCCATGCATTTCAAATTTCACGCCATTGCAGTGGTACGCGCGCCCCTGCCTGCAACTGCTCCAGCGGAAGTTCTGTTCTTTTTGTGCTTGCTTTAATTTCGTATCCTACAGCTGTTTTGCGTCAATTCGAACGCGCCGTTTTTTCTTGCGCGGATGGAGCTCTTCTGCGTCTATTTGAACGCGCCATTTTCTTCCTGGGCGTGGAGCCTTTCTGCGCTATTTCGAAAACGCCATTGTTTTCTTGCGCGGCCGCTTATTTCGCTTACTATTGTAAAAAGTAAAAACCAATCCCACGAGCATTCCTAACTAAATGAACTCGGACGCTGCAGGTTAACTATGTATACTATGCCTCAAATGTACCTATAGTTTTCTTTGCGCTGAACAACGGGGAGATGTATGACAAGCACCAGTGGTTCACGAGTTTCTAACGCTTACGACTATAGAAACCGCTTGGATTTCGAAGCCTCAGGGGTGCGAGGCCACGAACGACAGCGTTACAACGGGGTGCCGTGGGGCTCTACTTGGGTCCCGCGAGCGAGCAACTATAAGGCGAGCGCCTAAAGTGCTCTGCACTTAAAATTCGTCGTGCCCTTGGTATTTGTACTCAGGTCTCCACAGTATCAGCTCGACGTGCTACCGCTGTGCTGTCTCCGCACGTTGTCAGCGCTGAACAAAAGGGGTCGTTTTTGTTGTTCATTTCTTTCTTGCACGTACCCACTTGATGGATCGGCCAAGAATCGGTAGCTTTGAGAAGCTAATGCGTCCGCATCCTAAAATTGACAAAAGTACGTATTGGAAATCTAAAATGTGTAGAATAATGCGATCACCGTGACATTTTCACGTACTTGCACGCGAATAGAACAGGTTCACACCTGCCGCGCAATACCCCGATTGTAAGGAATCTGCGGTGGGGTTAGTTTGTTTTGTGGCGTAATTTGCGCCCTAAGCTGAAGAAACGAAAGCGAAGAAAAAGGCTTCAATATTGTCATTAAGAGATTTCAATCATGTTAAATTATCCTGGAAAACTGAATGGATGCCCTTCACGCAACCTAGAGGTGATTATTACAGGCCTACGTTGTCGAGTACCCCATTTAAACAGGTACTTACACAGGTCTCGTCTGGCGCCAACAGCTCTGTGCAGCTATTGCAACTGAATACGAGTCTGTCAGAAAACTACCTTTTTGGCATGTCGACGTTTTTCACGACTGCGACATCAGTCCCTGGAGCTGCCGTTTTACAGGTTGGGGATATCCCTAACAGTGCCGGCTATACTATCATTTGGGGCATCCGAAACGGGGTTCTGCCACCGGGATGTATGCTATTCCCCCCTGCGCTACATTGAAAATTCCAATAGATTCACCTTATGATTGCGATTGGTCACCTTCGCCTTGAATTTTCCAGTTTTTTTTTCAGAACTCTTTCCAACCGGTCTAAATTATCTTTTCTAAGCTGTCTCGTGATTAGATAAGAATTCCATTTATTCTAAACATCCTCTGTTGATTGGCCGATCCCCTGATTGGGTATGTGCCATATCTAAAGGCGCAACAACAGCAACAACAACAACAACACGGTATGGCAGAGAAGAAACCGGTCGACATACTTCGGCCAAACGAAAAAAAAACGGTAGCAAAGAAAACGACGCAAATACGAAGTAGCAGTAAAATATTTGTTAAGAAGCCTCGCTAGGCTTTAGCCTTCAAAGCACGTAAGCGTACGTAAGTGTCTCGAGTAATTGTTGTCTATATTTATCGTCACCATGCACAGTGATGCCTAAGTAAACAGATTTTCGTAAGCAAACCTTGTTTATTTTGTTTCAACGTGTGTCCGAGATGTGTGCGTGCTTACGTGGGTGTATACTGGTTGGCGGTGCTTTAATTAGCTAGTCAGAGTACCAAATAGATGGCGGCGTGCTGTTTTTGACTTACGTTTTTTTTATGTATCAAACTTTCTGTCAGGGAAGTTATCTTAATACGGGTTAAAATTCAGATGTACGACCCCCGCTAGAAAACTATAGGCTGCGTATGATCACAGATCACTCATTCACTTTCGTAAGAACCAATCCCACAAACTACGTCACAGTTCAGCGAGAAAGCTAGCAGCAAAGCACGTACAGCTGACTAAATTCTTTGCAACATTAATCAAGTGAATACAGCATACCGATGGAGGAAACGGCCACCCGAGGACAAGGCGGGCTCAATGTTACCTTCCGCATTGATTGGTAAAATTTAAGAATGTGGTTGCAGGCTGTTGGAGTTAACCAGTCCTCACATTCCGACATTTATGTACACTGTAGTGGTCTGCTTCATTTATTTGTGGCCTGCACTACTTTTTACGTCTTTAAACACGTAAAGACATTATCAATTAGGACGGAGCAAACTCCTTTGTGATTGGTAGCTTTTTTGGCACGAACAAAAAAATTGTTTTCCGAATGTGTTTTATTGAGAACCATATTACCGGTCGCTGGATTTTAGAACGACTAACCTCCATTTTCATAAAGGCTTAGTCCTTTGCACAACCATTTTCTGACAACAGTTTTGTTAAATTCGCAATTTTCGCAACTTCGCAAACCTATCGAATGAAGTCATGTTTATATTTGGTGGTGTTTCTACCCAACATTGTTATGCGAAACCCTCCAAATATATATTTCCACGTTTTACATCGTACTTTTTATGCTTCTTTTCTTTGTATTTGTGAAACTCGCTCCTCATAAACTATTACGTTTGACATCTTCATTTGCGAAAAATGCATGTTGTGATTATGGTTTGAAAAGTGTACGCTTTAATTTTTAAAGTACTGCCACATTTTCCGCTACATTTGCCATCTTACCTCCGAGGCTAATGTTGTGTAAGGTTTGAGTCAGTGCTGACATGCGAATATCTGACTTTTTTTGCTGAAGCTCACTAGTGGCTCCCCGGTGGTATGTTTTATTGTACAACAAAGAAGAACTGCTTACTACACCGAAGGGTACAGTCCTATGAAAGAATAATTTCAAATGTCGGTCCCAACAAAGATGGTATGGCCGTGATAACCAAGGCGTTCTTTATGCACAGTACGTTCCGATTGTGCTATCCCCGGGGTATTTTCGCGCCGTCGCAGCTAACTTTATCCGGGACCTTTAAATTCAGGTCTGGCTACGGTGTGATACATGTAGATCTGCCTTCGACTTGCGTGCAATGCATATAATTTAAAGTGGTAGAGTATGGTAAGGTAATGCAATAAACAAAACTAGAAAGTTCAGGGAAACAGGAAGGACGCGAAGATTGAAAGAGGCGCTTAATATCTAACACCTGGAATTCCGCTTTCAACACGTTTCTGAAGTGCAAGATCGCTTACGGAGGACTGGGGGTGGCAGCCAAATGAATAAGGCTCCCCTTAAAAAACAGGTGCAGTGAGCCAAAGAGAAAAAAATAATTGTGTCCGACTGAAATTTCACTCTCGTGAAAGCGCAAAGAGACAAGAAATAAAAAAGAAAGCCGAGTAAATTCGGACGCGGAAGCTATGTTTAATGTATTGTTTAGTGCTGTACATGTACTCACATAGCTAACTTTGTTGTTGGATCCAGCGCCGAAGATAGGTGTAGAGTATTGTAGTACGAGTGGAAAAAGTAAGCGCAGTGGTAGGAAATTGGTAGAAGAATATTACGACAGTGTCCTACAATGGTAGGGCAATGGTAGCACAATTAAAGGCATTGTCAATAAAGAAGCATGGATGCAAAATTCAAAAAAAATGTGCCCGATTTAGAGAGAAGGACATTCATAAAGCAGCGGCGCGTGCTCAATAAACTGAACATAAAAATTTGCGTGGATGAACATTGCTCATTTGAGAAACATAATGTACCGATTGAACTATTTTCGACAGGAAAGCACTTCTGAAGAATTTATAAATGAATAAAACGCCTCTGGGAAGCCCATTGTAGGACAAAAAACAACCTGACACAAAGATGGGGACGTTTAAGAAGACACAGCAGGATCTGTGATGGAATTGTTTACCTCGGTATTCGTCTGTGTGGCCTTTTTTCCGTTACCATGAACTTCAACTGACTAACCCAAAAAGAGGTTCAACGAAATGTACGTCGCCAAAGTGACGTTCGATAAGGCATTCCACAAAGCGACTTCGTCGAAGAGGCCTTCGATGAAACGGCGTCTGATAAAACGGCGTTGCCTCCTCGCCGCTTCCTGTTAGGGTTTTTCGGTGCTACGGACGGATATTGATCCCGATTTAGGCGGATAGTGATCCGCCTAAACAGCTCGGCTGTTCGAAGTGTTACAGGGTCCCTTTGAAGCACGTCTGTATTAGCATAAATGAGTCGAATAAAATCTGTATGGGGCTTTTTGAGGAGCAAAATGTGTCAGCGTTCATTTGAAACTGTTTAGTTTCCCGTGGTGAGTGCGTGAATATACTGTGTGAAGTAAAAGGCTCCTCTTGATGTATGCCCGCTTAGTGCCAATTTTTGGTTCCAAAACGTAAACCCTAGGGCGCCGTTAGCCTGGATTGTGACTGTTGGTTGTAGATTCTAATATAAACGTTTTCGGTTTTACAAGGCAAACATTTATCGGCCGTTAAACATTCAGGGTTAAAAACATGCGCACATATTTCCCTCGTTTCTTTAAGACCACCCGGGAAATTTGTTCTAATATCGCCTACGTGAAATACTTCGGCGAACACACTTCCCAAAACGAATGGAAACGTCTGTAACCACTGTTACGGAATCCACAGATGCTTATGTTATTCCTTATTTCACGATATTATGCTGCACGATATTGCTTCCCCTTCATTATTGGCTTGCTTCGCAATCAATATCAGCGTTCGTTATGTCAATTCTAATACTAACTCGTAAGATAGGGCTCAGTTATGGTATTCCGTTGCATACATTGCCTCTCGTCCAAGAGCGTCCCTGGACAGCGAAAGAATGCTCTCGCCGATATGAATTTCGTTGCATGTATGCTTAGGATTAAGCATTACGCAATGATATTTTCTACCACGAAAGGGGTGACACTTCAGTCGCCCTGCGTTTGTCGGTTTTAGGAGAATAGCGCCTTGCTTCAGGTTTACACGACATATAAAGTTTTTAAAGCATAAGAGCTAGGGTAGTCGTGCACGTGGACGGGAATTTATGACTTGCGTAAGCACTTCCGAGAAGGAACAAATCGAAAAAATATACGGCGTGGAGAAGGGCTCAGCGAAACCACTCTTAGACGGCCAAAGCAGGCAGCGGTGTCTTTCCGGGCGGGATGCCTACGAATAAGAAATATCGCAAATAAAACATTCGGAAAATAGACGAAACTGTATTGAATATACATAAGGCAGAGCTAAGGAGATTTATGGCAAAATCAAGACGAAAACCGCAAAAACTGCGTTCCAGAGGAGCCGATGAAAGCAGCGAGAGATTTAGCGACGCAGCTGCGAATGACGAGGTGGAGTGAAAGGGAGCGACGGACGGGGAAGGGAGACGAAGCACATTCTCAAAATGGCGCAGGCGCAAATCATCGCGGCATTTTTTTCTGCAGCTTCGCGCGAAAGAAAGCCAAAGCTCGTCTGTGTGTTAGTAGATAGCTCGCATTTGCTCTTTCACGTGGAGGCGGTCTCTGGGAGAGGGCCCACCACTGCGGATGGCGTCTGCGCGACGTCCTACCCAAGCTCTGCGGACGCATCTTCTGAATTAACAAGAACCGTTGTCCCCAAGAGCCGCACGCCGAAAAGACAACTACGGACAGCCTCCGGAAAGCGGAACGGCTCGACAGAGGTTCGTTTTGAGCAGTCTAGAGCACGAGGCCGCCATTTTGGTGTCTGCGTGTTTTAAGCTGTTTGTGACCAAGCCAAGAGGGCGTGTTGCACGGTATGCGCCGTGAGTGATCGTGATTGCGTGTGTTGTGCTTCAACGTGGGTACTGGTATCCTGTGTGTTGTTCCTGTCGTTAGTGCGGATCTGCCATTGGAGGAACCTGCGCGGACTTACTTCGCAGTTAGACGTGCTGTGTGGAATGCTGATTACACTCCATGCACGCCTTTGCTTGGATTTGTAACGTCGCATTTTGGACCTGGTGTTGAAACAGGTAAAATTTTTCATCGTAGATTTTCACCCTTGGCTGTTGTAAAATAATGTCGCTGTTAATTACGTCAGTGCCACAGTTTTATTACTAGTGACGTACCTCGCGATGAAACAATAATTTTCTTGGTGAGACGCACGAAGATAATTTACGTTAGGTTGTGCGCTTTGTAAAGATAACTTATTCTAATATAAACCGCAGACGGCACAAGCGGCAAGGCAACGCGAACGCCGAGATAATCATGTGAAGTTGTGCATCTACCTGGTCATTTTTTTTCCGCAGTAAAATCAGAGCTTTGCTTTCTTTGATAAGAGCCGCAGGGAGAGCACGAAAATCAGTCCCTAAGTTTGGCTGGAAAATGAAAAGTAATTAATCGGTAGATACATTGCTGGTTCCTGATTCACCGTTTATAACTGCGCCATCCGAATCGTCAGGATTGTGTTAACGGGTCATTGTTACATTCCCCGTGGTGTAGTTACCACCGCACATGCTGTGGATGTCTCATATGGTTAGGGTGATTTCAAGCCACATTCTTATTGGGCTGAGAACATTAGCGCAATAAGAATCCCTAAACTATACCTTTCTCTACTCACTATTCGTTGTTTCCTAACCGTTTGATAAAATGGAGTAAAAATATTTCAGCCGTCTTTCTAATTAGTCACCGTGGTTTTTATATTTAAGGAATGGCTGATAGATTTAGGCCTTTTTTTAGATGAGCAACTATTCACACGTTTGCATAGCCATGCAGATAATATTGTAAGTTTTTTTTTTGCTTAGCTTAACGTAGCTCACACAGAAACAACCAGACGCGATATGCATAATGCCAGACTGTGAAGAGGGCATGTCAAAATTACGACGTCGTGGCCACCATATGGGCTAGAAAATGGCTGATGTAAGAGACACCAAATATCCGAAATTAAAACAAAGCACGTAAAAACTGCTTGGTGTGACGAAAAAGTCATTAAGGAAGCTCCTATAAAAAAGTAAAGCCCTCAAGTTTGAAAGAAATAGGCTCATCATTTATTTTAGAACCAAACTCCGACCTTCGCAACGGGATATCACCAAGCCTTCTCAACAGCAGCACAACTCGATAACCGCAGGTGACTAAATCTGCACCTATTAACGCCTTGCGGCGGTCGACTTAGAAAAAGTGACTTGTGATAGAGGGATCTTCTGAGTCCTATGGCAATAATTTCCGCATGTTAAATACAGAAGTGGCAATTAAGCTAGTAAGAAACTGCGCTTGCAATGATGATGATGACGAGGATGGTGGTGGTGGTGATGATGGTGATGATAGTGATGGTGACAACGACGACGACGATGATGTTGGTGATGATGACGATGGCAACGACAATGATGATGATGGCGCCGACGACGACAATGACGATGACGACGATGACGACGGCAGACACGTACCTGCTTGAGAATATCAGCCACGGGCATTAACATCCTCTTCCGACTCTCCATTGTACCGCACACTATTATTTTTTGTTCTTAGGCACGTGAAGGAGTTACGGTTGTCTTGTGTCCCTGGCCATGCGGACATCAGGGGAAACGAGCTAGCGGACCATTTAGCTAATCTCGCTCTCACAGCTCCCATTCAATCCGGAATTCATAACGTGGCCCTATTTGCATCTTCAAGATTAAAACGGTATTGGTATTTAGACGCTACTCGTTCAGATCACATTTATGATTTGCAGAGTACCAACATTTAAAGTTGGGGTGGAATGTTCACTTTCGTGGTTCTCGGCAATGCGAGGTGACATTCACCGAGCTGCGCTGCAGGATTCCAAGGCTTAATTTCTATCTGTTCAGATCAGTACTTTCACCTACGGAACTATGTGTGCGGCGCCAGGTCCCTGAAACAATCGAACATTTTTTTCTCGACTGCCGCCGTTTCTGAACAGCTAGACAACTGCTTTTGAAGGGCCGAATTGAGCGTTTGGGGTAACTTTTTTGATTCCACTTATATTATCTATTGGCGTATCAAATTTGGGGTTTGCAAAAAGCGACATATATAGGTGCATTAAAAATTTTCTTCCTTCTTCAGGTCGTTTTAATTGCTGAAGGGTGCTAATTAATGGGTAATTCGGGATTTCTTCGTAACTAAGTTTTTTTTACAGCATCTTTCCGGAAATAATTTAGTATTTTGGAGTCTCCACGTATTTAACAACCGATATAGCCCTGGCCAATGCCCCCTTGTGGGTACGTGCCAAAATATTTGAGGACATCGTCATAATCATCAGTTGCAATGACAGTTGCCATCACAAGCCAATGGTCCTTCCATCCTGCCTTTTTTCTTCTGCCACAACCTCTCTTTGCCATGCCCCGCCGTGGTGGCTCAGTGGCTAAGGCGTTCTGCTGCTGAGCATAAGGACGCGGGTTCGATTCCCGGCCGCGGTGGCCGCTTTTCTGATGGACACGAAAGGCACGCGCGCCCGTGTGTTCAAGATTTCGGCACACATCAAAGGTCCCCAGGTGGTCAAAAGTAGTCCGGAACGGTCCACTATGGCGCACCTCATAATTTGTGCAGTTTCAGCGCGTTAAACTCCATATCAATGAAGTGCCTTTGCCATGACGCTCAATTGTTTTAAAAGATTTGGGTTTTTTCCGCAGCAGTCTTCACCTTAGATATAAGGCCTATGGTAGTATACGGGTATGATATATTTTATTGTTCCTGGCAATCCTTACCGTATGCCGACATCTCAACCTAAGGGCGTTCCCACTGTCGCCTCCGTCAGAGGAAAAACAGCCACCGCGTCTGGGACTGATCATACATCATCGTGCTCAGCAGCCTAATGCTTTGTCCCTGAATCACCGCAGCAGGCTGCCGTGATCCAGCCTCAAACATCAATGTAATAAACAAAAGTTTCCCAGCCTTCCTATCCTTACCAAACACATTGTGCAGTTTTCAGGGTTACGAGATATGTATAAAACTGCAAAATAACATGGTTTCATCAAGAGAAAGGCTACCGCTTCAAGGAAAATTTATTGTGTGATTTGCACCCGAGTTTAAACAGATTTTTTTTGTGACCGGGAAACTTTCTATGCGGGAGAGCTTTAAGTCTTTCCAGTGTACGTGTAACGTACTCCCATGACTCCTAGCCATTTCTAATACGTGGTGAACGCGAAAGCAGTGATCTCCAATTCAACACCGCTTGAAGGCACAAGTGTAGCGTTTATTTCTAACGAGCTATGTTTTGTAATTTTATGTGAAGTAGTGCAGGGGTGCTTCTCGGATTTCCCACGCGGGCATCTTAACTTAGACCGGAAATATTTATACAGTACTGCCGAGGAATATACTTCCCTATGATTGCTGCGCCGCTAAGTCTGGCCAGCGAGTGGGCTTTTAGATGCACGCTCCGCGTTCCACGTAGCGCTGCTTATGCCCAGGCACTGCGTAGAAGTATGGTCATTTTTTGTATATTTTAGTAATTCGGCGCATGTACTATGGAACGTTTTAACTTGGGTATTGCAATCGCTTTTTCACGCCGGCTTGTTGGCTCAATGAAAAACAATTGCTCATCCAATAAAGGGTTGCTAAATATGCGCTCGTGGCACCCACTGCCACTGATCTGTGGATAGACATTAAGTGCATATAGTTCATTGGTTGTTTTTATGGACGTTTCTCATACTTTCGATATTTAATTATTTCTTTTTACTCCTGCTACCTTTTCCCCATGGGGGAAGTTGAGGGCCAACGATTAGACTCTCAGGGCGACCACTTTTCCTTTTCAATATACTGTTCTGTATTCTACCTCCCTCCCTTCATCCCTCCTATCTCTCTCTTTCTCTGCCTGTCTTTGTCTCTGTTCTTTGCTTGGATAAATACCTGGCTACAATTCGCAGCAGTTCCGTAGTGACACGGCACGGCAGAAAAAAAAAAAACGGAAAAACCGGGTGGGCTCCGTCATAAACACTTGGTAGAACGCCTTTCGGTATTGACCAATTACCTGTCCATCCCTTCTGCGCTGGGCACAGGTCAGGCCTCTGGGCGCATGATAACCTAAATTTGAATGCTCCAAGTGACCGCCATTTTGCATTCAGACCTATTTAGCTCTCACAGGGCACCCAGACATCTGCGAAGGTATATTTTTTTTGCTTTGTTAGTTCTCTATTGTTTTGGCATATCCACGAGATCTGCGTCGCAGATGCGTGCGCGGTGTCTTTCTTCTCGGGAAGAGGCGAGAAAATTCCATCGACCGCAGCTGCGGAAACCTCCCCGCTGTTTGACTCCTGCGAAACGCCAAGCAGCTGCTGTGTGACCTTCAACTTGCTGGTGTGGATTGACATTCTGAATATGTTGACGGCTTTTTCCTCTGAACAAGGGGACACGCGTAAATGCGCCGAGCTGCTTGAACGAAACGTGTGGAGACGTGTCACGTGACAGCTTTGTACAAACGCGTCTGGAATGTAGCCGTGAATTTTATGCATTTCAGAAAGGCCGAGGTATGTGGGTGTGCTCTTCCGTGCCTTGTTAGTTTAAAGCACGATAACCGAAGGTGCCAAGAGATAGGGGCAGTGACACAGAGAGAGAGAGACAGACAGACAGACAGACAGACAGACAGACAGACAGACAGACAGACAGACAGACAGACAGACAGACAGACAGACAGACAGACAGAGATTTTTGTTAATAATAATGCATGGGCGCCTGCTTAGTCGTTACATTGCAGAGGACCAGTGGGAACGTCTTCGAACCGTTGTCTCATGTACGCTGCCTGTTACCTTTGTCGTTATTTGGTGGTTTTTTGCGGTCAGCCGTCGTTTGCAACTAAGAGGGTTCAACTTAAATTGAGAACGACACAGTTGGCAGTGGAGCGGAATATGATAGGTGTAACATTAAGGGACAAGAAGAGAGCATAGTGGGTCGGGGAACAAACGTGTGTTTAAGACAAATTAGTACAAATTTAGAAAAAGAAATGGACGTGGGAACGCATGTAATGCGAAGGCAATATAACCGTTGGTCATTAAGGGTAACAGAGTGGATGCCTAGAGAAGGCAAGCGTTGCAGGGGGCGGCAGAAAGTTTGATGGACAGATGAGATCAAGAAGCTTGTGGGGGTAAATTGGTCGCAGTTAGCACAGGACCGGGGTAATTTTAGGTTAATAGGAGAGGCCTTTGCCCTGCAGTGGGCGTAGATAGGCTGGTGATGATGATGGTGATGATGATCCTGTCCCATCTGAACGATTGCTCCAACATAGTGAAAGAGCGCATTATTTTTTGGGACAATGGCGAAATGCAGCCACTCTCTGTTAGCATAACATGGGGTTTTTTCCCCTGGACGTGACGTGTTTGGCATTACCAAACGAAATATGTAAGCTTTGTTAACGAGCGATCACACACACACCTTCCATACTTCATTTCTCTCCAAATGAAATGCTTTATTTTGTTCAAAAATTCGTAAAGCATGGGCACACATTTTTACTAAACTATGTATTGTAGCACACGACCAATAAATCTAAAATTCCGCTAAGTTCGTCAATGAAGGCCATGTTGTTGGGCGGAATGTTTTTGCGTAACAGAGGAGCTCCTGCTGAAAACGTAGATCTTGTACCAGCTGCCCTCTCGACTACCAAAACAAACACAGCAGTAATTACGGACTCAACTTTCTCGGATAATAGATATGTCAGAGTGTTCAGCTTAGTTTATTGTAGAAACAACCTAAATGCCCCGTTGTTTCTAAGCACCACTTACTGCTTAGTTCCTGTTTGGTGTACGATGTTCTTTACCCTCACATGTGAGCAATGTTGTAGTCATGTTGGTTTTGCCGAAGATTTCACTTATAAAGTCTGCGATCACTTTCATTTGCACATTAGTAGGGCGTTTCTTTCCAGAACAGTATCCGAGCCATCGAAAACATTTTCGGACACTTAGGTCTGCTTACAAGCTTTGAAGGTTAAAGTCCTGCGATTATGGAATACCTATTTACCGCTACAATGCGTTTTCCATTATTGCTTTCAAGAGGAGAGAGAGAGAGGAGAAAGAGGGGGGGGAAGATACAACTTTTATGTGGGCAGGATGACTCTTGGTCCAGTGGTTCGTCTTTTGGTGCAAAACACTTCTACAGACAGACTGGCCGCTCACCACGTGACAGTTTCTCCAAAACCTGTGTTGTCTGTGGATGGCAAGCACCTGTTCTCCTCACGTGCCGTCACATATACCGTTAATGTGGAATGCACCAGGCTACCACTCAAAGCGTAAAGGTACATGCGGAAGTACGAGCTGGTCTTGCTTTGGTCCTCTCGATGGCTTTAAATTCGTGTCGGTGGGAGAAAGGGAGGCTCGAACTTAAAGGGACACTGAAGTGAATTTGTCAAGCTCCCGTTTTTGGCTTGCAACTGCGTAGACTGGCTCAAATTAGCCCACTTTTCATCGTTTATCCGGTTGACAAATCGGTAATTATTTACAAAGCGCGAAAGAAGAAAAACTACCATGCGCGGTTTGCGGCGGCCGCACCAACTAAGGCTGTGACGTTGAGCGGAGGGGCGCCATGATTGGACGATGCCCAAGGTTAGCAATCAAACAAGTTTCGGTTTCGGTTTCGGTTCTGTAAAACATAACCAATGGCGTTGTTGGTATGGGCATTCTCAATATCTCAGTAATCATCCGTACCGCGCTTCTGCCATTGTTGGCGGCTGTAAAATGCACAAGATAAGCCTCCCAGGACGGCTTGTAGTCGTAGCATTCACTAGCCGAGACCTACGCAGTGCTATGAACGCCCTCCGCGTACCCGCAGACGCCCAAATGTCATGCGCTTTTTCCCCCATATTTGGAGCTTGCCCTCCCTCATGCCTGTATCGTAAAAAGCGTGTTCGCACCAGGCCAAGGGTCTGTTCATTCTGGCCTGTGCCCACTGCCTGCAAGCAGTCGGTGCTTATGGCAACAGCACGCCAACGAGAAGTCGCTAGCGCGCCAGTGCCAGCCTGCGCGTGTTTTGTGAACTAGTTCGTGTAGACATGAACGTTGCGGCCCAAAAAAAGGTGAACTCAATATAGAAAACATCGGCGGAAAACATAAAAGTTAACTTACAAAAAAAAAAAAAAAGCACGTACCCGCGGGGATTCGAACTCGTGACTTGCAGAACATTTGCGGTGAACTGCATAACGCCTTAGCCCACTCGGCCACTTTTTTTTTCTTTATTACCAGTCATCAACACACACTGACAACACAAAAATAACACACACTTGCATTGGTACAACAAACACCGACATTACATACCAGCCGTGCTTCCGGCTAGGCTTTGTTATTAATCATCACTTTAGAGAAATTAACGGCTCTAAAAAATCCAACCAATCTGGTACTGGCTGCTGGACTCTCAGCCCCTCAAAGAACTACGTGACACTCTCCCGCAGGAACTGCCGGGCCGGTAGGGCATCCACGTCACCATGGAGCCACGCCATGCGCGCCCTCCATATGCTGTGAAGGCCCAGGAGCATTATTAAATCGTAGGGGACTCCTTCGTTATTCTGTGTGGGTAAATACCGTATACCATGCGGGGTAAGTGGGAAGTCTTTTGTGTAAAGTTCGCTGCATAACATCCCAAAAGTGAACAGCCATCCAGCAGTGTATAAAACGTGGTCTATGTTATCCGGTTGTTTACAAATTGTTACAGTCAGTACCCCACGGTTGTATCAACCCCTTTTCTTTTAACATGTTTGCACAGTAAGTGTCCCCGAATGAAGTTTGAAAAAAAAAGACTTCACCCCCGGTTTACAGCCATACGCTTAACTCTTTTCAGTACATCCTGCCCTGGCCTTCTTGTACAGTTCTTATATCGGGTATCGGGAACAGACTGTCGCAAACATCTTTATATAATTTCTACGTGACACTGTACTCAAATGTTCCATCGAAAACGAGTTGAAAGAAACCTGAGTGACATGACAACTTCTTTAAAATTATCCTGAAATCCTTCCCTGTATGTGAAAACTGGATACGGACAAATTCCGGCAGTGCTTGAGACAGCCGCACCTGGCAAACTGTTCGCAAAAAAGGATCGCTTGTATCACGAAGAAAAAGGAACCTATTCACCAACTGGCGGACAAACAGGTGCGACAACCCAAGCCCGCCCTCCTTGACGCGTCGAAAAAGGTTATCTCTACTGCACCTTTCCCATGTAGATGACCAGATAAACACAAGCAAATGCAGGATGCATTTCTGTACATTCAAACGCGAGCAGTGCAACACTTGCATAACGTACCACACTTTGGCAATAAAAAATAAATTACAAACAGTCGCTTTAGCAAACATTGAAAGAAAAACCCCTTTCCACTTTTCTGCCCTGTCGCGTATTAGCCCACTCGGCCACGAAGCCGGATCCGCAGGCCTTACTAATATAAGGTATATATTGCACAACCGGTTTACACTTTTATTTAGTTTTGGCATTTCAAGCAGCTTAGGTGACTATTTGTTGTACTGCGCTCGTGCAGTAAGCGTCGCCCGAGTTTCCACAGTAGCTCACGTCTAGCAATTGCATTTCGTAGACGGAAAAGCGTTCGCAGATGCGTAGTCGTGCTGCTGACCGCTGTTCTTGTTCGCCCAGCGCAAAAAAAGTGCTTCCCGCGCCCTAGTTTTACGCTGTACGGTAAAAATATCAGTTGATTTTATTTATTTAGTACCTATATTAACTTCGCTTACTCTTCTCCAGCCTTCAAGAGGCCTTATATTTTCCTAATGGCGTACCAGTCAGCGAAGCGTCGCATGGGCGCTTGTGCAGCGCCTGTGTGAAGCGACCTTGACTTGGAGCTAGATACAGTGTACAAACAAACCAAGTAAAGAAAGGCACATTCTTCCATTCACAAACGTGTCCTGGTTTCGTTTGAACTAAGCGAACGAATTGCGACCAAGCAATTTTTTTTAACCTCCTTGATTGCGACGACCCGCCGGCGGCCGGCGGACGAAACGCTGGGCCGACTGACTCTGTCTGAAGGCCGGGGAGCCGTGCAGTAGCGCAGCCAGCCAATTCCCCCTCATCCCCTCCTGACGTCACACGAAAACGCCACAGAAAATGGGCGAGCGTAAAGAGAGGAGGACATCATTTTCGAATTAGTTTTTCTACTAAATAAAATCGCGTAAACGCGCCTAGAGTGGTCGAAACATGGCCTGGGGACTCCGGACTACAATTTGCGCTAGTAATCCCGCAATGTTTACATATCACTTCAGTGTCCCTTTAATGAGGACGGGTTCACAAGCTACCTTTGGGTTTTCTGTTTGGCGAAGCAGAATTACATCTGTTGATATGATACTCTTACGTGCGACCCCCCACGGAGGCTCAGTGGCTGTGGCATTGTGCTGCTAAGGACGAGGTCGCGTGTTAGTTTGCAGGCCGCAACGGCCCCTTTTCTGATGAAGCCGAAAAGCGAAAACGCCCATGTGTTCTAGATTGCGGCGCCCGTCCAAAATCCCCAGGTGGTCAAAATTAATCCGCAGCCCTACATACCATTAGCAGTTTTTCTGCGTTTACAATAGATTCTATTCTTCACTTATCGCAGAACAGCGCTCCCGTATAAAGCACCTTGATCAAACAGATGCATGAATCTGTACCAAAATAAACTGCCGTGCTTATATTGGTGCGAAGTGCTATGTGTGTAGCCTTGTTCATAATCGTATCCTGAGCACTGTTTTTCTTTCATTAGATTTATATGTTCTGCTCATTTCTCGGAGTGATATCTATTTTGACAACCCGCATTTTTTCGAGTGACTCTCATCATCAGCAATAACATTCATAGAGGAGAGAACAATGTTCTGAGCTGACATAGTCGGCATGGAAGTGTATTGTATAGTGGGGAAAGACCTTCCAATTCTTCCAGCTGAAACAGCGAAAGAAGTCGGACCTAAACATACCAAGTAAATAAATCGAATAACAGTTTCTGTACCATACCACAGTGTTATCAATGACGCGAACGGTGGATCCTTCAATTGGGATTTGCTGGTTCATTAAAAAACCAAGTAGAAGGCAGACGAAATGCATTGTGAGAAATTTAGCTGAGAGGCATATAGATATCAAAATAGCAAGCGAAGAGGGAAGATTTTTATAGTAGTTATAATGGTCACTGTTTTCCTCAGTGGACATAGCTAGGCCGAGTGGCTTCTCCGCAGTTTCCCTTAGAGTGAAGCTTCCAGCCTCCCACTGGTGTCGCTCGTAGACCACCAAAAACGCACTGCAGGAAAGCAAACTTTCTCTGAAAAAGATGGTAGCCGCCGCGGTGGCTCCGTGGCTAAGGTGTTGCGCTGCTGAGCACGCGGACGCGAGTTCGATTCCCGGCCGCGACGGCTGCTTTTCAGATGGAGGCGAAAAGCAAGAGAGCGCCCATGTATACGAGCTTTCGGCGCACGTCAAAGATCCCCAGGTGTTCAAAATTATTCCGGCGCTCCTCCATTACGACGCGCCTCATCGCCTGCGTTGCGTCGGTGCGTTAAACCCTGCAATCAATCATCGAACTGAAAATGATGGTGATTGGGAGTGAAGTGAAGAAACATTACAATGCTTCCCGTGGTCGCAGTGGAACCCGCGCCCGTCGCGTTATGAAGCAGGAGACTATCCGATTGCTCCATTACAACCGGTCGAAGCACTTTAGATTTGCAGAGTGATACTAATCATCATTAATAATTAAATAGGGTCCGCCTGCACCTGGGTTGACACGTCTGATGTTTCGGAATAGATTTTGGAAAGCTTCGCGTTCCTTCATCCTTGTCTTTTCGATAGAGGGATACCTGTTTTTTTTTTAAGAGATTGAGGTGTCGTAGCTGTATTAAAGCAAATGCTGAGTGCTGGAACTGAGTTCAAGAACTTCGCACCAATTATTTTTAAGCACTTTGTCGGTACGTCCCAATAACAATGCCCTGTGCACTTAAAAGAGAAGCATTTTCCGCTAATACCCCGTGTTTTCGGTGGTTGCTAAACATTTCCCCGTAATAGCGAATGCAGGAACACTGCGGCTTACTCTCAGGTTGCCATTGACGGTAGCTATGAGGCACATTGGGATGTCTTCTCCTTTCGCACGCGTGAGCGTGCGTGAGCAGAGGAAGGGCTGACTCCGCAATCTGCACGTTTAGTGACGTTACACTTCGTATACAAGAAACATATCTCCAAGCAAAAGTAACTGGATTCCCATCAAAATTTTCTCTCCATGTGGATGCGCTAAAACGTAGGAACGCCTAAGCGTAACGACGCGGTTGTGCTGGCGAAGGGGGGATGGTCCCCCGACCACTGCAAGAACGAAAGCCGAGCCATGCGCAAACATCAGGCGCTGAAACACTCTGAGAACTGGCAGTGTTCTGGAGCCCCATCGCGAAGCCGGCAAGCCGCAGCAAGCCTACCTACCGGCCGCACATTCCTGCAGAGCCGTGGATCATGGCGGACCTTAGCTTCGTAGGACTGTGCATCCGCTCGGGAAAGGAATTGAAAACCACTTCATCAACAAACCACCCGGGACCTCACGCATTTCCTGCAACAGGCTTTTCTCATGCTGTGATACATGATTCATAGCGTCCTTCAAGTACCAAATCAAAAGCTTCGCTATATGGCAATACATTGCGCTAAAGTGGAGTTGTATGTGAATTTGTCGCTTTTCAATGCGAAAAGGTTAGTTGTCTTAATATTGTCCTGGTGTGGTCGCCGTCGCGCCGCGTGGGACTTTCTGAAAAACTCCTCTTTCCCTATTCTGGCCCTCACCATGTCATCCCACAAGTGACTGATGTCACGTACGAAATATCGCCGGCCATGCCATCGCCAACCTCCCACAGTTCAACAACGGATGTTGTTCACGTAGCCCGCCTGAAACCGTAGCACGGTTCACGCCCGGCGTCGCTATAATTAGTACCGAGACGGCGCATTCGCCGCGGGGGTTATGCTACAGCGTCTTGCAGAAGAGACTGAGCAGAGCAAGAGTTAATAGCCTATATACAACATTGGGACATGTGCCAGGTACCAGCTGAAAGAGAATGACCGTAGCACGCTCGGAGATAGAAGTAGAAGAAGCGAGAAGTATAAAAGAGAATCTTGCGCCTTGCCTGCGCGGTGCTCGCAGGATTGTAAACAGACTGGGGGGATACCTCTTGTACCCCTTGGCTTCACGTCTTCCTTCACGTCACCGGGACATGTAATATGCAAAATTGTGTCGTCCTGCGTTGTATGCGAGAAATCTCACGTGAAATGGCAAACGCTGCAAAGGAAGTAAAATCACCGCAATTGAGCAAAAATAAACAGTAAATTTCTGCCTCGGAGGGCGTCTAACTCATGCGCCCTGAATGCGAGACACGGGCGCAATCTCGTGCCACGACAGCGCGCCGTGACCAGCTGACAAAAATGAACTCAGTGGACTTACCTTTCGTTCAGGGACATGTGCTTGAGACGCGTTCTACGGCATTTATAGTTATTTTAACAGCGGAGCAGCTGTAGGTCGAGCATTTTCTTCCGTCTTGAAAGTCCTGCGTCACGCACGGGTATGAGCAGCTTCCCAGATCCACCGGCGGTCTCTATAGGTGGGTCTGGGAATCGTCTCACCGGAGGTTCCTAGACCCACTGAAAGATGGCGGACTGGTCTCGTAGGGGCGGGGTCTTCTCCCTACTGCTAGCAGAGGGATAGGGGAGGGAACCTCCCACTGCCGTCGTGTAGAGACAGATTCCGTTGCGCAAACTGTAGAATTTTTGTGGTAACGGTGCTGTCGTTCTCAGGCGAACGCCCATTGACGTGTTAGCCGACACAAGACAACCTAAGCTCCACTGCTTCACCACATCTCACACGTGGTGAAACTGAGTTTAGAAAGACAATAGCCTTTCTTGGGTTCTTAAACCCAGAAATTTTGGTGTGTCTGAATGCCTGTTTGTCTGTCTGTCTGTCTGCCTGTCTGTGACTCGATTCAGCCACGCGGCCAAAGTAAAACAAATCAAAATCAAATCAAATCAAATCAAATGAAGTTTATTATTTCAACAAAAGAATACAGGGGGTTATGTTTTGCAGACAAGGGTCCCAAAGTCCAGGGACTGCGACGGGACCCTCGATAAGTAAATTCAACGAATTCAGTCAATATGCAGGGTAGCAGCGGAGGTGAATACAACAAATAAAACACTCTTTAAATGTAACTTATACAAAACGACTGAAATTGATAAAGAAAACGCCAATAACATTAGAAAAAAAACGTTGCAAGGGTACAGACGTTTAGTGAATGTCAGCTAAACAAACAAATAAACAAAATTACATCGGCCGCGATGAACGATAAAAAATGATACAAAGGAAGAACACCGATAAAAAAAACAGCCAACAGTCGGGTAATTGGCAGCAAAAAAAACAACAGCAAGCAACAAAAACGAAAGAAAAGAAACCAAGAAAAAGGGAGGGGGGGGTAACCATACAGTTAACACGGTTTGGGCAAGCGCGGGGAAAGAATTGGAACAATGCAAATCATAGTACCACTTATGATAACAACAGGATACAAAATACAGAGCATCACGCTTGTGTGCTGAAAATTGCTACATTAAAAGGAACTTTTAAACAGATCTTTTAAAAGAAGACAAGTGCGTAGCGGATTTGACAGTTGGTGGTAAGGAATTCGAGAATGAAACAGCAGCGAAGTGTGACGTTTGCTTTCCGTAATTAGAATTAACAAGAGGGCATAGAAGATTTCGATTAAAGGCAAACCTGGTGGAGTTGGGGGTTAAGCAGGAAGGTGAATCAATAAAACTAATTGGCAAATGAGCACTAATCAACTTGAAAAACAGAAGTGATAAATTATAATGGAACATTTTCTCTACGCATAAGATGTTATGTTGATGTAACAGAACCGACGCATTTGAGTGAAAAGGGCTAGAGGTGATAATACGTATAGCTTGATTTTGAAGATATTGAATGGATGTCAGGTGACATTGGTAGGTGTTGCCCCATGCGGCGATTCCATAACTAATGTGACTGTGAATAAAAGCAAAATATAGAGACATCAGTGCATTAAATGAAAAAAAATGGTCGTGCTTTTATGAGAGCGCGAATAACGAATGCACATTTTTTCTTTAACTGGTTGATGTGGGAAGCGAATTTAAGCGAACAAGCCCTGTGCAATAGTCTTATCTAGTCACAGCTAAATCTACCCGTCTAAGTCCGGTGTAAAGTTCATACTTGTCAATCATTGTTGAACAACAACAAGACATTGCGCAAATATAAGGCAAAAAATTAATACAGAAGTGGTATTTCCCGTGTTCCTTTATAAAAAAATTATACATGCTTGATTTGTGTGAAATAAATGCTTCATCAACTGCAGAAAAAAAATTCACTTGGCCGTCGCCTGCGGTCGCCCGCGCCACTATAGCTTTTGGCGCCATTTTAAGAAATCAACCGCCAACAGTTAAGAAAGGTTCCACTAGATAGGCTCCACGTTCTGCCTGGAACGCACGTGGAGTAGCGCAACGCGGTTCTATAAACGTTGAAGTAGGGCGCCTCGATTCACGCACGTGCCCGCCGTTCGGCAGCGTTAGCATCGAGACCCCCGGCCTGGAGCAGCGGAAGGCGGCGAATTTAATGTCATTTGAGCAAACCTTTGGCGTCTTTACCTTAGGAGGAGAGCGACGCAAGAGGAACAACGGGAGAGGTGAGCGGGAAAGCGAAGGGAGGCATTTACTTTGCAAAAGTCGATAAAGACTATCGTGTTTTGTCGACATTTGCAACGAAAGGAACAGACAGGCGGCCATTTTTTAGACGTTTATTACAGAAGTAGAAATTAGGCAAGTGTTAAAGTGCTCTACCGCTACGTGCCCTCCTAGCTTGGCGATATGTACGCGGGTACGGGGCCACCTGATGTTTCTAGTACCTACATCATGCGGCATCCGCTGCAACCAGCAATAGTATGGCGATCAGTGCCAATGTGGGTATGTGTTGGCTTAGGATGGACCGATGTTGCGTTTTGAGCTTCCAACTCATCAAGAGTACGCGCGACCTGACCCGCAGTGATTTCGGTGTTTGGCCCGTCAGAAGCACCAGGGTCACGATTACGAATTGTGAACATGGGCCGAAATGCGTCCCTGGAAAAGTTGAGGGTCAAGGCTATCGGTAAAAGTAAAGGATAAAAGAAAAAAAAGCAGTCCCAGAGAGGAAGTGATAAGTTTTAAAAGTGAAGAACAATTTCAGAGTTTGCTTATTACAATATCGCATTGACTACATCACAAAGAGTGTTAAGTGGTCTCAGGATGTTTGCAAAGCTGCGTCCTAAGTGAGGAAGCGCCTCCAAACGTAAGACTAGAGGCATAAGGGATGAAGAATATTACAAAGAAACGAAATGTTTATTTAGAAGGTGTTGCAAATAGTCTCGATGGAAGTTTTGAAAGAAAAACGTATGGGTAATAAGGTCCCTTCATTTCCAATATTTTTAAATATTTTGTGCAGCTTGCAGTTTATGCATTCCCAAGAGCCAAAGGTATGGTTAGAATGAGATCGATGTTCACCACTCGAAATAAAAGCGACCAAAGCGAGCTAGTGAAAAAGTTTTCTGGAAACTCGAGGAAAGCAGAACCGGAACAAGACAGGTGGATATAGCACTAAGCTCGTGCAAAGAACAATTCCGTAGAAAACATTCGCATTGCTACTGCAGGGTCGCCACCCGTAGTTGCGCCCTACGAACTGAATATGGGCAACTTGATGTGGAGAGATCGGCAGAGGTAAATTTTATTGACGGTATAATGACCGCCCGACTCATCCGAGAGTCCTGAAACTCCGAATCGGAGTCACGCAGCGTCATCTCGCAGTGCTCGTCGCAGTTTTTGGAAGCAAAGGGATCATTGGGACAAGCCCACAAGGTGTATGTTAAGGTGGCCAGGCCAGTCGATGTGTGATTTTCCAGAGCAGCGAAACAATGCTTGCTACGAAACATAACTTTGAAGGGAGTTCAGTGCATTCTGTTGGGTGCCATGTCTCAAGTGGTTTCATTTCATTCATTACCTGATAGCGCGAATTCTGTTAGCACATCTCTCATGTCCCTTTAACCGATAATCTGTAATTTCGACAAAGCGTATTTCTTTTGTTGCATATCGGAGACTGACAAATTGTTTCCCGTTCAACCACATGCCCCAGAAAAAAATATGAAATCTAGTTTTCTGTACCACAGCATCCACTGATATTTCATGAAGCAAGGAACTATTGCACAGATAGAAACTCTCCTGCAAAGAATCATACTCGAAGAGATTACGCCTCTTCGTCGCCAACGTTAGTGAATGAAAGGTCATGCTATATGTGTGGCCATTTTTTGCAACGTGGATCACGATCCTTAAGTTTGAATTTGTTTTCATTATTCCATTACTGAGTATCAGCCCTTTTTCAAAATTGTGGGACTTCAACTTGACGAAGCTACATCTGTGTTATGAGGCACACCGCAGTGAAGGGCTATAGAATTATTTCGACTACCTGGATATCTTTACGTCTCCAAATACTTTGAAACACGGGAGTTTCCGTTTTTGAACTCTATCATAAAAACAGTCACCATGGCCCGGATCGGACTGAGTGAGAGCAGCACGTAGGGCTTCCTTTGCGTGCTGCCCCGTTTTCTCATATACTTGGTATACGATCTACGCAAGAGCTGAGGTTGTGCCGCTAAAACATAAAATGGGTAGGTCAACAAAAATCTTCGGTACCAGCAATATCACCAGTGTGTTCATTCTTTGCAAAATGTTTTATATTGTCTCCTCGTGGGCTTTTTTATTACGTGCCCTTCGTTGTGGCGGAATGCGTAAAAATACTGCGGGACAAGTGCAACCTTTTCTGTACAAATCAACGTTCGGAGTTCGTCATTTTGATTAAGGTTTATTATGAACTTCTTGCAATCAAAAAACAAAACAAATACCACAAAAATTGACATATTCTTTAACGAAATTATTTTACGTACTTAACGGGGCATATGCATTTTACAGAGAGTTTATCTAGTAGTTAGAGACGATAGATGAACTTTGACTCATTGTCTGTTTGAACGAAGAGAATATCGAAATTTTCATTTCGGTCTTTCGTCCATGGACGTTTATCCTCTGACGAGTTAGTTGTTCGCAGAGTTTATGTTAAAACAAGGTTGCTGTAAAGTTCCCGAAAAAAATTGATGTTGGCGAACCATCACCCTCTCTTCAAGCAGTATTTGCTTCCGCGATCGCTTGTCCCAGTTATATTTTATTTCATGGGGCTTTTCGTTTAAAACACAAGTCAACTAATATTTGGAATAGCTCGGCGACCCTAGCCGGAAACGAAATGAAACCCGACGAATGTGAGACAAAAATGTGCCCAATCCACAGTAGCACAAGTAAACATCTAAAAGGACCTTTCGAGGTCCCCTCGGAAAGAGCTACAGCCGCCCTAACCGGATGAGTGATGACAGGGACAGAGATAACTCGATTTGATTCGGTCAAACTTGGCCGCGGTTCGCAATTGCATTGTCTGCGCTGTTGGAAGCCATCATTTCCTTGTCACCCGCCCCCTTCCAAAAACCATCAATGATATTCGAAGCGCGTGCGGGAAAAAGTCCGCGATATTGAATTCTCCTTCGTGCTGTCCCAACGCTGCGTGGCTCGTTTCACCCGTAGAGGCTGCTGAGGCAGACCGAGGCGACGTGGCTGACGAGACATGAGTAATCGCAGCACCAAAACAATGCGCCGCTGGACACGTTGCCATCGAGTACACGCGCTGTGCAGCTGTGGTGTGCGTATAAACGGTTTGAACAAATTTTCTGCAAACTTTTGGAAGTCAGTAGAAATTGCATGGTGGAAAATGTTTCTTTTACTGCGAAGCACTATACCTCTAACGAGCAAAGAAAATTTCTGCGTCGATGTCAGCAGAAAACTCCCAGGCTACTACTGGCTACACTAAGAAATATCTCAGGCGACTACTGGCTACAGGCTCCGCAAACTACTGGCACCGCCAGGGGTCGAACCTGGACCCAAACAAAAGCGGAGCGAGAGCCCGTCGCCTTGGCGACAACGCTACGCCCACTCGTGGAGTCGCCGAGACAGGCAGTGGCTTGGATTCCGCGTCTGGTGAGGGGGATGGTGCTTATTGGACGCGACACATCAAACAAGAGTGAAGAGGAGGCAGTGAGAGAGAAGACGTCATAACCGCACGTGCCGCCCACCTCCGCACCCTTCGAAAGACGCTCCTCGCCATTTTGTTCCTGCTGACGCTGCTGCGTTCGGAACCCCGCCATGCCGAATCCCAAGTAACGGCTTGCAGAGTCTTTGGTTACACTTTTGTAGAGCCACGTGTGGGAATTCAAGTGACGCCGCGGGTGTAATCGTTGTTGGCGTCGTTTACAGCTTCGCAGTCCAACCACTTGCACATCGTGGTTTGGAGCTAATTTTTTTAATGTAAGCGTTTACACGAAGTGGCTATTTGAAGGAATTTGTATTCGCAATCAGTTTGTCATTCAGTCTCTGTCGTTGTAATTACCCGCCTGAAAACTCACGTCCGGACCGCAGCGACAGTCAGCGTTCAAACGAAGAAAGGGTAATTAACTCGGTCGCACATGGATTAAGGGGAGCCTTAAATCTACATGTATGAAGCACACATGTTGTGAGGCCCAGAAAACAGGTGTTCCAGAAAGGAGTTCAAGTTCTGTGAGCTGGAGAGTGGGCCCGTAAAGAGAAACAGCAGTGAGGGAGGGAAGTCGGCGGAGAGCTCTGCGAAAGGGCAACGCAGCGCGCGCAAGCAAATGGCGATTACTAGCGAGGCCGACGAGCTTCTTGGGGTGCTCGTCCACGGAGCCGGTCATGTGGTGACGGGCGTGGCAGGAAAGTTCAACAGAAATTTTAAGGGCAAATCAACGACGGCTCTAGGCGATAGCAAGCGAAAGGAACGAGCTTCGTAGGACACCAAGCTCCAGGGCATCGCTCGGGTGCTTCTGACGCGGCCGCTAAGATGAACCGTAGGTTCAAAGGCAGGTCAACAAAAGGTCCAATTAGGCTTTCGCCTTCCCATTCTTAGAAAGTTCTAAGCATCACCAGCATTTCTGCTGTTTAAATACGAATAGATCTTGTGTACGTTTGACAGCGAGCAATTTATTTTTTTGCGAAAGAGTACCAATTAAAAAAACTGGCATAAATTTTCTGCTGAAAGCGTTAACGTCAGGAGTAAATCATACAGCGTTATGCCAATGCCACACGGCAAGCGTAACGTCCTTCCACGTGAATCACATTAGGATTTAATGGAATTGGTTTCGGCCGAAGCATATACTGCTGCAAGCGCTAATGCGCTACATATAAATTAACATTTTACGGGGGTAGGCCCCCAGAATGCATGCATTATCAAGACGTTTGGATATTCTGGTAACTAAATTTTAACAGAACAAATCGGCTAGTATCGGCAATTACGAAAAGCATTGTTAGGAGTTATTTTGGTCGATAGCGGCGCCATTGTTTTACATTAGCCATCCCCGGGGGCTCTCATAATGATAGTCTCATAGCGGTTTTTATGCGGCGAACCGGAGCAGAGTCTAGCGAGCAACCAGAGCAGCACAAGAGAATAGCGTGGATGCAGGAGTGTGATGTGGAGCGTCATAGGACCAACAGTCCCTCGCTCGCGTTGAGCATATCTCGACATTCCCTTGGATAAAACTAGAAGTGACGTTGAGACGATCACGTGGCTTCCCTTGTGCTACTTGTTGCTCTTTGGCGAGAGAGACCAAAATTTTTATTGTGCATTAGGCATCGTGTGGTTCGTTATTTCTGAAATCCATGCGCCTGCTTAGCTCGACTGGCCTTCTCGACCATCGGAAGTTGATCTCGAGGTAGGCAGCCGGATTGCAGTATTTCCCGCTGCCCAGGGGATGGGGAAAGGGGTGGCAGGGCTGGGCTGTTGTCGCACTCTCTTGAAAGGGGTTTGACAGTGCCTGGCAGATTACAGAATTTACATTTGCCGTCAAAGTGTGTTGGAACTAACAGGTGCGTCCCGGATTGGATGTGGGAATTTGTCTGTATTAGTCTGAGTGTGGTTCCCTGACATTTCATGACCGTTGGATGTGATGCGGGTAGAGTGTCTATATCGAGCCTGTAGTGTTGGGTAATTTCTCAGAAGGTTGTGAACGGTGTGCGTTTCTGTGTCTTCTGCGCTGTCTGGTGGGTCAGGTCCCAGGACGAGAGATGGGCCTGCTCCACGGAGCACGGTGAACTGCTCTCGGCATCTCTCAGCGCCGCGGAAGTGTCCCTCCACAATCAAATAAAATGGTAGCCTCTAGAACTCGGGAGCGCTCTTCTGAGAGTAGTTAGAAGGGCTTTTGTTCATCCAGTATAAACCGTTATAGCGCACTTGCTTGCTTCATTAAACCGCCGCTTTTTTAAGCCTTCCGCGTGAAGCTTAATAGGCCCTGTTGGCAAGTTATGCTGGCTTTCGGAATGGGTGTGTTTATCCGCGTGTTGACTTATCACTTCAGCACCGGCCACCGGGTGCTGGCCAGAACCTTGTTCATGCTCGACCCGGCACCCCTGCATTGTTTATCATCACAGGCGACACAAATAAAAGTGACCCCTTTGCCAAAAGCAATAGAGAGAGAGAGAGAGAGAAGAGAGAGAGAGAGAGAGAGAGAGAGAGGAGAGAGAAGGAGAGGAGAGAGTTTTTGTTTTGGCAGAAGAACTGTAGGTCAAGGGGGCAAGCGGGAGTAGAAGGTAGGGTGTTTGTGGCTTCGGACACCTTGAAGGGGGACAATTCTTACAGAAACCGGTGGGCCTCTTGAGAAGACAGGAGAGGCCGCGTGGAGCGCAGAGAGCAGACAGACGGCTCTAATCTGTCGCGCTAGACCGCCTGCCATAGAGTAGAGTGCAATTGAAGTCAGCATGGGCGGGTCCACTGTATGAGTGTCGATGTATGAAGACGCGGCATCTAAAGGAGGGTTGAAGGTTTTGTAGCGCGTACATCAACTGAACAAACGGGACCGCAGCCACAACCGTGAGTCCGTAATTTTAAGGCCTGGGGCTAATCGCATTAATGGGGCCCAAATGAGGACGATGATGGTCATAATTACTGGTGTAAGAGGTTAAATTTTTCGAAGCAGCATGTTACGCTTGCTGATTAGGGACAATGATACATCATATTTATGGGTTCCTTAATTTATTTCCTTGGCTGGATTGGTACTTTTACCTAACGCCTTTTACCTGACGTATACGATCGGATGTTCTCTAATCACGAGTCCAGACGCAGAACAGCCCAAAGTACAAACTGCTTTTTATTCAACACAACAAACATTTTATTAAGCACTCAAGCTTCAAATAATAAATGTCGCAACCTTGGTACAATTATGTAACCATAGGAATTAATTATTTCACATAAATGTTACATTCAAAATAATAAAGAAAAGCAATCATGTCTGACACAAACTTCATCACTCGTGACAGAATTGAAAGAAACAAACAATCATTTCACACTGTATAATTTAAAAAACAAACAAACTAAAGACTCAGAAATTCGCATGTTGCTTGTAATAGCTCTGACGAGGTCCCTCTCGATCGGCGCGAGGGCTAAAAAACTCAGCTTCCTCTCGCCGAGCTTGGAGCGCAAGCAGTCTTTTCATGAAAGGCAGTTTTGAACAAGAGAGCATGGCATCTCAGTTTCAACTGGTTTAGTTCGGTAGGTGAGGGTGTGTTAGGTATAACCTAAGTGAAATTCAGATATTTGGGAAAGCGCATACAATATTTGTTTCGTCTAACGTTCTGAGCATGGACACCTCGCGCTTCTGTCTTGGCGACTACAGCTCTTTAGATAATGACAAAGCTGGACCAGTCCACTGGAAAAAAGTCGCGTCGAAATCGCTACTGCACGCTTCCACAAATCCACCACCTCTACTGACCAGCTTCGTTGAGAAGTGCTATTCATGCTCAGCAATTCTTTTATTAGTCGAGCGGAACCCCTGAAACCGTGGGGCTCGGGATGGCAGCCCCCATAACCTCATACTATCATGCGGCACTGCCCGCAGTAGTTGAAGGCGTGAGCCTTTTAATGAGCAATATGTTTCGGTTGGAACCTGGGTATAAGCACCGAAAAAACAAATTTTGTTACCAAATGCGCCGTAATGACTAGCCAATTGTTTTTTTTTTGAACACCGCTGTGTGTTGCTCCGGCTTTAGATATTTAAATTTCTAAAATATTCATTTGCATTGGAATTAGCCTACTTGTTAGCATAAAAGGTCGACATAGTAGATGCACCTTATGTATCGTACCAACAAAACGTACAAAATATACATTAGCAGTGCTTTGACTTCACTCAGCATTTAAAAGAGACTGCACAAACCCGAGGAAGGAGTAGAGCGTCGTCCAGTGTTATTTTTTGACGCAAATGACATGACGTCAAATGACGTCAAATGACGTCATGACGTCAAATGACGTCAAACTGACATGCAAACACGCTGATGTGCGTACAACGGCCCTACCGGTGCTTGGAGAGGAGCCGAAACTCTTAAGCTGCAAAAAAATGTTCGAAAGACAGTGCGGACGGTCTTGAAAGAAGAGGCCGCGCCGAGAACGCAATATACTAAGAGCCCGCGCACTGGGGCCTAAAGTTTTGCGCGGGGAGTCTCGTTCGTCTTTCTTGTACCACGCAAGAAGCAAACACGCGCACTGTGCTGTTTTAAATTACAGCACGGCCTTGGTTTGAGTAAAGGTTATGAATGATCGTTAACCTGAAGGGGCTGAACCTGCTTACACAGCTGCCTCATGTGAAGAACTTGGTTGCTATGACAGCTACTTACTGGAAATTACCGTTACGTTGAGAACCCCTTTTTTAATTTTTCGCACTGATACTTGACAAAAACACGCAGATACTGCTATCAATGACTATTGTTAAAGAAATGGCTGCTTTTCTGCTTCGTTGTTAAGTTGAAAAGCACCCCCTTTCTCTCAGGTGTCCTCGTCTTCGCGTTTAAAAATAGTTCGAGGGAAAGGCATTAGGCGAAACGGTCGTCTTCTTCTAAAGTCTTGCCTAACCTGCTGGGTCGAATAGCCAGCTTGCACAAGAGGCAGACCCTTTTGTTAGCTCTTTTTCACGGCTTTACGCGGCGGTGGTTAAGTAGTTCATGCAATGTTAAAGACCAGAGAGCTTACCCGCACAACAATGCTTCAACAAGCGCTGGGGGAAAAAAAAGGGGGGGGGGGATTCAGGATTACAGTCTCTTGCGAAAACTAGCGAAGCACACTTTTCCCCTTTAGAATGCCACCTTTTTCTTGCAAAAAAAGGGGAAATTTGAGGGACAGCGGTTT
Source organism: Haemaphysalis longicornis (assembly GCA_013339765.2). Taxonomy (NCBI): domain Eukaryota; kingdom Metazoa; phylum Arthropoda; class Arachnida; order Ixodida; family Ixodidae; genus Haemaphysalis; species Haemaphysalis longicornis. The sequence continues at coordinate 112,029,189 of CM023449.1, read as the reverse complement.
GGTGCGCGCACAAGGTACAGCACAAGCTCTTCATGGGAAGTTTCCTAACATAACCAGACAAAAAAGTGTATGTTTGTCGCATTTCCTTCAGAAAGCCGTCATTTTTAACAATTCGTTTTCAGAGTCTGAAACGACTAATATTCGGCTCAGAAAGTTTTTCCTGCGTCTTAAACGATCGTTTTTTTCGATAGTACACTGTGATCTCATGCAAAAGTAGTTCTCAAACCTTCATGTCTTGTATTTCACTTCTACTCCACTTTTGGGCTGTCTTGTATAGTAGGGTGATCATTTCTTTATAGTACTTTTCTCGAGGTCAGTCGAGTTAATTGTACTTTAATACTACGCGTTCAGCGGGGAAACGCTCAAACGGGTGACCTCGCATCAGCTTAGAGCTCAAATATCCGCATGAAAAGTCATCATTATCCCATTTCAGATATACAGGTTTATTTCAAGCAATAGATTTCAGCTGTGTACTTGGCAATTATATGAAATAGTGATATCCTCGAGCAACCAACGAAGTTACGCCTTTCCCAAAAATGACAGGCATACGTCGGCTAAGTTGAAATTGGTCACTCAAACTTACCTATTCGTGTGTTTTAACTCAACCCTCACTCAAATTCATACTCGTCATCGAAGAGTTATGAAGCCTCAGTAAACTAAACTCTACGAAGCCTTTTTGGCGCTTATGTGATCATTCAAGCGCGGACTGTCACAGCCAGTGCAAAACAGCATCATTGATAAGTCGCAAAGACTGTGACCATGCCTTACACTCGCGACTAATTTGAACTCGTTTCGGGTCAAAACTCAATGGGGCTCAGAAATTGCTATGGGATACCGACTCGGATTAATTCATGGGGTCTTAGAACATATTTTGGCTCCGAGCTCATCCTGTCTGGAAACCTCCCAGTCGTCAAAACTCGTTCGGACTCAGAACTAATCTAGACTCATAACTCATATATGGGGTGGTCGCAGTAGTAAAATCTTTATTGACGCAAAGCTAAAGAGACAGAAGCGCCAGCTTGGTGCACCGGCACACGCTAGTCCTATGGTCGACGACCGGGAGCCTGTAGACCCTGGCGGCGAGTTAGACCAACTGGATCACACACTCTCTGTGGGTACGAGCTGAGCAGCGTAGCCTCCCATGGGTCTCACGGAGGATGGGCTCACAAGTCACATGCACAAAGGAATCCCATGGGCTCCAACTAGTATGACCGGAGAGCTCCAATTAACTCTGATCTCAATATTTCTGAACTCACGCACTGTCATAGCTTCATAGGCTTGGAACTGGCACTCTTTTAGAACTTTTGGTCGTCCGCCCCAATAGAGGCTCTACCTCGTGGGCTCAAATTCATTCAGTTTAACAGGATGGCAAGTTGGGCGAGTTGGTGTTGATTCATCTTGAAAATTGGCGCGAAAAGAGTGCAAGGTACAAGGTACTGTAAAGAGTGCAAGGTACAGGGGGGGGGGGGTGTAAACTCATTTTCCAAAAAACAACCGTGTTGTTTAGGCACAGGGGCAGGACACAAAGGGAGGTAATAGAAGCTTGGAATATCAGCCGGAAGAGGTCGATGTGCGTGAATCATCCTTCAGTCAGTCTGCAAGAAGCAGAGTTGGCGTTTCTTGGACGACACGTGCGGTGATAGCATAATGTGGGTTGTATTTTTTATGTCCGGGGTGATGTTATTAATATCTCTGTATAAGTCTTAATCAATTGAATGATGGAAGTTGGTCGCCCTATATATTTCTGTTTCTTAATAAATGTTGCCAGTTGCTAGTAGTGCGTCGTCCTGTGTATTTCTCTTCTTAGTCAACGTCTTTCCGCGCCAATTTTCAAGACAAATTCATTCGCTTCAGTCTGACATTGAGTAAAAACTCAACAGAATGCAGGAACACTTTTCGCTGCTGAACGAATACAAGTACAGCGGCTCCTGCCTTCATACTAGTCCCATCGAGAAAGAAATGAAAGAATGAAATTGTAGCAAAGCCTCAGTGTAGGTTGCGTGGACATCACTAAGATGAATAAGGTGGGGTGTCTCCAGGGGCAGACGGAACAGGCAACCGGAGAGGGACAGTGCAACTAGTTGTCCTTTTTTCTTTTGTTTCGGTCGCATCGTTTGGTTACGGCAGCGAGCCTTGTGTGTTGTGCGTCGTAAATGCAGCGCCAACACTGCATACTGTAATATTTGCTCCATGTAGACGTGCCGGAGTGAATGCTGCGGAACGTTTTCTTCCGCGTGTTTATAACCGTGCTTTCAGAATTGCGTACTAAAGTCAGTAATTTTCATGGTGGTCTCTTTAAGCAATCAGGCTGCACTGCGATTATTGCTGCGGCTTGTAAACGCACCACGATTAGCGCTTACTTGGGCGTCGCCCCAGCGATGCTGCACTTCATTTGTGCTACTGACGTAATGTGTATGCGAAGAGAACTTGTCCCCTTTGATATTAACGACGAGGCTATTGTAGATCCAGCCTTTTTGTCCATCTGCTGAAGTTCGTGCGTCACGCAGGGATACGAGCAGCTTCCCGAGAACCACCCGCGAGCTCTGTTGGTGTGTCTGGGAACCACCACGCCTGCGGCGGGTTCTTCTCCCTCCCACTAAGGAGGGTAGAGAAGAGTGAGCCTCCTCGCTCTGACGTTTTTCTGCCGTTTTTGTAGCGTGAGCTACAATGGCCGAGGTTGAGCCGTTTCGCGTGGCTCTGGAAAGCCTTGCTGCGCATGCGCGAGGAGCAATGACGTCACACGGCGCACTGAACGCTGCTCGCTGCCCGCCGTCTCTCACACACCCCGCGCACCCAGCGTCTTCGCCGACCTCCGTTCTGCACGTGGCGGCCCGGTCCACTTGATGATCACGCGAGGGGTGGCCGGATGTGGAACCGATGGCTCGTGCGTCGCAGCGACACCCGAGTGCGCCTGTGGAACCAGCTTAGCTCTGGAGCGGATGGTGACGCTGTGCCGGACCCGCTTGATAAATATACACGTGTCGCATAATGCGAATAGGGTGTGTGTGTCATTGAAGCAGCAGTAAGCATGGTAATCAAGATTACCATGGTTACTGCTAGACAACCAGGAAACTAAGAATAACCAGCTGAACATTAGCTCACGCTAGGTATATCTTGGAATAGCCGAGCTAAGCCACTGCTATTTATTTGCGAGCCCTACCACTTCCGCGGCGACGACGGCGCTTCCGTTCTCCGGAGAGCGCCCGTTGACGTTTGAGCCGGCACAAGAGAGCAACAGCTCCACAGTTTTCGGCAGATTTCACACTGGGTGGAACTGGACGTAATTTTGTTTTGTTCAGCTTGACCTTTGTTCAGTGGCACACGTGGACCAATATATCTGATCGTAATGAATATACAAAGTGGTGAAAGGTCTCTTGGAAGATTCCAATTACTGCCTTAACAATTTCTGATCCATTCCTTAGTGTGCATACGCTAACCATCCTAATGTTGTATATATTTTCTTCCATCGCTAAGACGCAATTAGAAGCAACAGGATGAGAACGCCTTGCTCTATCCTTTAGAAGCCAGGAACTTTTCGCTTGGCGCATGCCGTTCCCGAGCCGAATATATGCATCACGCTGGCCGTAGTTTGACTTGTTCCACAGCGTCTGTGCATGGTCATCTTTTCTTAGCAGCGGGATTGAATGCCTGCCGTTCCTCGCGTTGTTCAACAGCTCCGACCCTGCAGTCTTGCCCCACTACATTTCCAACTACTCATCAGAGTTCAGAAAGGGCGCCGGGAGGCGGAACCCCGTTTGAGCGCTGCCGCCACCGCCACGTCGACCTCAATATGGCGTTATCCCGAGCAGCTAGGCCAGCAGTGGTGTGAACAGAGCGCCACCACAGCCACAGTCACTTCCGGCTCAGCTTGCCACTGCTCCTCCCTGCACGAACTCCACTGTTCTCAATTGTTCTTTCGCTCTGTACTTGGATTGGCAGCGAAAATCTTTGCCGACTTTCCCCACCTATGGCTAGTAGAATGATAATCTAGCATTGATTGTTTCCCTCGAATTTATGTTTTGTGGTTTAATTTGATGTGGGAAAAAGGGACGAAGCAAATTAAATAAATATTTGAACAAAAGTTTAGGCTTGCAGATGTCCGAATTCATACTGCCTGCGGCCCTCGCACTTGCGGCGCAGAAGGGAGTGCGAGTGGAAATTTGAGTCAATAAACAAAGTTCGCCTCACCGCAAATCCGCGACGCAAAGCAGGTGTGGAGGGGAAGTAGAAAGCAGCTTCTAATGACATACTTTGTTTGCGTGCCGCGGCCGTTCGCTTCCCTGCGCGCACTACACGCTTAGGAAGGATTTAACGCTCCCGTTCTGCGATGTGCAGCGCTGGGCGTGCGCTAACGCTTACCCTTTGTTTACAACGAACTGGTAAGAACGTCCTGGAGGCTATGTACGGATGAACTAAATGCCTCCGCATTCTGTGTACCTAGAGGCCTCGCTTTTTCATCAAATTTGCTTTCCTGGCGTTTACATCAAAACATTTCGCCGCCCCCGCCTACAACTTTCCTTGCAGCGTCAAACGTAGCGAGATAAGAAGGAGGACAAGGTAGCGAGGACTTGGGAATTAAGGGTAAAGGAATGAACAGGATGACCAAAAATATACCTCTTAACATTGGCTCTGTGGCGACCCTTGGATGGCCTGAATGCCTTAAATCACAACTTTGTACCAAACGTTCAAATAAAGTTTGAGGTGTTAACTCTAATTCACAGCTTTATCTGCCATCATGAAAGGGAGAACTAGCTGGCATTTTCGGGTGTGTAGCATTCTTCAGCTACCACGTGCTGATTTCTGTGACCTGTTAGGCGTCTCCCGCGCGAGCACCGGATACATTCATCGAGCCGGTGTGCTTGGTTCCAATCAAAACACAAATTTACCTTTTTTTCATTTAATTACTTTGTTTTGCTTAGAGAAGCTTTCCTGAGAAATTCGGCATCAATCCCAACATTTTTCGCCCCTTTTCTTCTTCTCTGCCCAGTCAACAATTTCATGGTCCTTTCGTCGGCAATCACTCAGTTACAATAACCACGACACTGTATTTCTGACATATTGAGTCAATATATTGCTTCCGCGTTTAAAACTAGCACAAAAAGAAGCCTCAATACTTCTCTCCCACCTCCCCGTTTCAAACACGAACAAGCGCGGAAGGAACAAGACGACCCAGCCGAGTTCAAGCCATTGAATGCTAAGTCCACGTACGCTCATTAGCAGTCCGCACAAGTTGGACCCACGTTTCCGAAAACGCCCGTTGCTTTATTCTGAATCGCCTTCCCCTCCTCATTTCTTGTATCTGTCCGTCCCTTTTTCTCTCTTGATACCGACTCCCAAGCTGTTTCGACAAAGCAAAGTTAGAAACGAGCTAGAAACGAGCTCTGGCAAAACGCAAAACAGAAACAACGTTAGTATAAACTCAAAGCTAATTGGTCCCGTTCAGTGGCTTTCTTTTTCGAGGTTTAAGTACAGAAGGCCGGACAGAAATCTCCGCTTCTGCCGAACGCGCTACGTTCATTATACAAAGCGTCTCGTCTGCGCCGCCGAGGCCGTCGTCCCTCCGGCCGTCCCGCTGTGTTCCGCTTGAAATCGCTTTCAACTCTCGCCGCATTCCATTACCGAGGCGTTCCCAGCGCAGCCGACTGTCTTCATTCCCCCCAATCCGAGCTTTCCTCTCGGTTTCCCGCACCGCCGCTTCTGAAGTCTTGCCACCCCGCGAGTTCTCACTACAACTGAAGCCCATTTTCGTGCGTGATTGACGAGAGGTCGGGATGAGCGCGCAGTAGATTACCGAGACTTCTCTGTCAGGGGCTCCTCTCAACCGCCCCGTTTCTGTCATGGTCGGTTCGTTAGGGCCGTTCAAAGGCGCTGAGGGAATGGTTTTGAAGTTCTCTTTAGTGCCCTTTTTTACTGCACGGCTTTAATGCTGAAATTTCTTGGTTGAAGGCGCCGTGGTAATGACCTGTTACGCAGTAGTGGTTCGCCTGCTTTCGTTTTCCCTCGTTCCGGTTTTTTTGTTACAGTAACTTGCAGGTGACAGCTGATGTGTAAATGTGATCCTGTATCACGGGAAACGAACAGTTGGTGACTATGTATGTATGTATGTGGTATGTATGTATGTATGTATGTATGTATGTATGTATGTATGTATGTATGTATGTATGTATGTATGTATGTATGTATGTATGTATGTATGTATGTATGTATGTATGTATGTATGTATGTATGTATGTATGTATGTATGTATGTATGTATGTATGTATGTATCACAAGTGCTCTTGCAATAAGCCCTTCTTTTCAGATAAGTCTGAGCATGCAAACAAATCTGCGGTACTGGGAACTAAACGTTTATGATATCTTCAACGGTACCACCAGGATAGCGAACACTAAACTAAAACTGCGCCATAGCTGCTGCTAATTACGACTCTTCCACTAGATTGCGCTGCACTGTGGCATAGCATATGGTGTGACCAGCGCGCTGCATTCAAAATCAGGACCAGAAAAGGTTAATTTCTGCGAAATATGCATAACATATGCAAGTGTACAGAAAGAGGTCCCGTAGCCAGAGACAGTAAGGGTTCCTACAGTACAATGTAGAAGTGGGAGTAGTTTTAATATACGTAGAAGAGAAACAGAACTACAGTCAATTCAATTACAAGCAAATGCATGTGTGTAGGCGCTTTTAATCTCACGGAATGCAACTGAAAATGAAGAACACACTGTATTTACAAAAACAAGTTATTACAGAAAGCAACTCGAAACGAACAATAAACAATTACGAAATAGAGAAACGGGCTAGCTAGTTGATATGGTATGATCTTTTAACCTCGTTTTAATTTCATTCAGGGAACGGGTTGATTTAAAGTCGAGGGGTAAACTATTAAAAAAAATCCCAGAAAAATAAACGTTTTGCTCGCCGTAGTTAGTGCGAACTTTTGGCAAGAGAAAATGATTGCTTAACAAAAACCTCGTCACATTGCTATTCGCAAGAATAGAAGCTAAGTTCGAATGTTTATTGTTCGTAATCCTATACATATAAATACCTAGGTTATAATTAACAATTCCCGAACACTTAATACGTGACTTTCGTCAAGCACTGACGTAGCGTTAGTGCGAAATGGGCCAGACATCGCAATTCCTATTGCTTGGTTTTCAATTGTCTGCACTGAACTTAGGTGATCGGTGTATGTGTTAACCCATGAAATAGTGCATTAAAAATGCGTGAATGAATTGAATAAAAGAAAAATACAGTGACATTCGTATTGAGGGACCAAAATAAAGGAGAGATTTATTCAGTATTCTTATGCCATACATCATTTTGTTTTGTAATATATGAAACGTGTCGGTGGTATTTCATGTTACTTAAGAGTTGAGCGCCTAGGAATCTAGAGCAGTCGCTTACAGGGATGTTATTGAGAGCAATTTTAACGGGGGAATAGAAGGTAAAGGTTTTTACGGTGAAGTGAAGTCGACAAATTTTGTCTTTGACGCATGTGTAAGGTATTAATAATTCACGAACGAGCCAGTTGAGACCGGACACAATTTACTTTTTTCAGTTAAGGACGTTAGAGTACTATACTATGGGATTTAAGTAATTTGGTGTCATCTGCGTATAATACACAAGTGGCCGAAGAGAGGCAATTGGGCAAATCATTGCTATGGATTAAAAACAAGCCCGGGCCCAGGATGGAGCCCTGAGGTACACCAACGTTAGTTAATTTGGTTTTTAGCATATACATTATAAATTGCTACCTTCTGGGTACGGTTACGGAGATAACTACGCAACATTAGTAACGGTAGCGGAGTTATTCCAAGTGCATCAAGTAATAAAAAGAATGTCGTGAATAATCGTGTCGAAGGCTTTTGTCAGGTCGATAAGAACGCTGGCCAGGTAGTAACCGCTGTCTATGGATTTTTTTTAATTGATCAGTAAGTTAAAGAAGCGCAAGGTCAGTAGAGTGGCTGGAACGGAACCCAAATTTACTGGGAGGTAGTAAATTAAATTTGTTCAGGTTATTCGTCAGTCGTATAGAGATTACTTTGTCAATTACTTTGTTTATAAAAAGGTAAAATGCAAATGGGGTGGTTGTTATCACAGTAATTAATTATTTCCTTTGTTATGTACGGGGATTATTTTACCATGCTTTTGGTTCATGCGTGAAAAGACATCTTTTAAACACTAAATTCACAATAAAGACAATACATTTGATATAAGGTGTGCTACAGATTTTAAATCGGAGTAGTGAATGCCATCAAGGCAAGCACTTCTCAGTTTCAGGCGGCTTTTTTCGCTGAGTGTTTCATCTGGAATAGTATAAAACAGAAAGAACGCATGAGGTAGGCGATCCAAGACAACTTCATTTAATGGAGGTGGGGTGGACTCGACGTTAAAGAAGAAGTTTACAAACTGATCGGTAATATATAATAACTATGTAACTATATATATATATATATATATATATAGTTGAGAAAATGGCAGACGCACGATTAAAAACAAAAACACGGGTTTACTGACGTTTCGACTGGAGGACCAGTCTCAAGATGAAGACTGGTCCTAAAGTCGAAACGTAAGTAAACCACAGTTTTAGATGTGACGCATCTCATTCACTCGCCTTGTTCCTCCATACGGCGTAGCTGTCCGTCCGCACCCCTCCCACTACACTATATAAAAAATAATAGTTAGCGGCGCCCAGTTTCGATCCCACGACCCTGTGGTCGGAACGCGAGGTACATGGTGCTCTCCGCGCTGTGCCACAAAACCGAGACAGAATCAAATGCTACGAACGCGCCTTATATCCTTGACTCATTCAAACTACGTCAAGAAGCTACTGATACAACGCATGATGGGGCAATGATTAACACTTGCAATAAAAGAAAAGAAGCTCACACTTACAGCAACAATGATGGAGTAAAGGTCCTTGCGACAGCGAAGCCCCAAGCATACCACTTAGAGAGATTGACCAAGATTGGCCAATAAAACATAATAATAATCATAAAACGTAATAATCATACGCGTTACCGACACGTTTCACGCGATTTCAGAATCAATCCAACGGAAACACCAAGTGAACCCCACGATGCGTCGCATCTACACAGGGTTCCCCTCGCGGGGAGGTGGGCGCAATTTTTGTTTTTAATCTTGCGTCTACCATTTTCTCAACTATTTCTTCTGGCTCCTCGAGAAGTTTCGGCTTATTGTTATATATATATATATATATAAGATAGTTTCACTATATAGATATTATATATATTCCACATCATTTTACTACCGTTCTCAGACGCAGAAGCGCACTACTAAATCCTGTTGTGTAGCCTTATGCGGGCTTCCAGATAAAACAGCCATTTGACATTGCATATCTTGCAACTCGCGGCATTCTTCGTACTTTATTCGGCGTGCCTCGTTTAGCAGAGGAGAAGCCGTGGAGAGTTCAAAAAGTTGCTCTCACATGAGCGCCGCTCTTTCTTTCACTAAATACGCGCCCCCACTGTTGGGCCGTCTGCCATGGGAAACAATTATTCCAAGTAAACGTGGACGTGTAGTTTGCCTCAGCTCAAGTTTTCTGCATCATTAATCGTCCTGTCTGGGAGCCAGGCAACGAAGGCGTACGTCCTGGGGTGAAATTCGGGCCCCAAAAAGTTGAGAGCATCCTCTGCACCCGCCCACGCGAACAGTGCTGCAAACATACTAGCCATTCTGCCCTGAGGCGCTCGAGCGACGCTGTATTGAGAGGGTAGCAGACCTTCTCCAACTAACCACCACTTCCTAACCGTTAAGAGAACTAACTTTACAACGACAGAAGCGGAGTTTTTTTTTGCTTAAGGTCTTCATTCCTTCCGATACTTTGTTTCGTTAATTTATTTCTTCACTCTTTTGTTGCCAGTGCCCTGTCCATTAGCCATGACTTTGTGTTCTCTTCACAAAAGCGGTGCGTACGTGCCCCTTTAATCGCACAATTCATCGTGTATTCCTGGTTTCTGAACTTAACGTGGCCTAAAGAAGACACTGGATGGACGTGTGTTAGCGGTAGTGCGTGTGCGTCCCTGTGCGTGTGGGCGTACGCGCGCGCTGTGCAAGTGGGAGAGCAAAGCAGGTAATCTTACAGGGTGTGCGGGAAAGCAGAAGGCGTAAAAATTACTACTGTTACGTTCAAACTGCAGCGCCAGCTGCGTTGAACACAAGTGCATTAAATACTTGGAGCAGAGGTCAGAAAGATGGTATAAAGAAGAGAAAGAACAGCCAAAAGAAAAGAGAAGGTAAAAAGAAAGGTGAGAAAGCCGTTGCGATAACACGCGCTAAACGGGCGACAAAACACATTTGTTTGTTGTTTGCGATTCCGCATACGTCCTAGGTAACTAATTGAACGAAGCTTGCTAAGACCAGTTTTTTTGCGGATATTCGTCAATTACACCTGTGTAGGCTCTCTGCTGTTGGTAAGCACTTACAGTAAATAAATAAAAAAAATTAAAAAAAGGTGGGCCTGACTATTTTACTCCCGGAGCAAGCCATGTAGGGATACCAGAGGCTAATTGCACCCTATATACTCCATCCCAGTGACCTACGTAATTACGAAGAGTAGTTAAACTCGTGCAATGTTACACTCAGCTTAGCGACTACTTCTCACATAGTTTGTTTCAGGGTGGCTTCGATGAGGCAACAGTTACAGCTGTTTTTTTATTGACCATACTCTCTCCATCGAGAGTCCCGTAATGACAGCAGCTGGGAATTCCGTAACGTTTACAAGTTCGATGTGAAGTTATTATGACACGTACAGGAAACTTAGAGTAATGACTGAGTCGTCCCATCGGCCAGTTTCAGTGTGATTTTTTCCGAGATACCTTCATTCCTTTGAGAGCTAAAGAGCATTCGCAAACACCCGAGACGAACATTTTGTTGTATGGATGGACGGACATGGACCACCACCGCAGGGCAGCTACATACGGTTTTGCTCTAAAAATTGTTCCAAGAGGGAAAACCTTCTCACCAATAAACAAAAGGCATTTTCATAACCATTGGTTGTCGGAAGAATTTGGTTGTCGGAAGAATGACTAGTTCTTCCCCGCTTTCAGGAGAAGCTTTCGGCCAAATTTCGTCGACATTTCTGTTCACTATAAAGAGGCTTTCTGGCACAAGAGGATTCATTTTGCTGATTGAAGCTTCGCTTGCGTTCTGTGCAACAATTTTCTTTTGCCTTGAGCGGCAATTTTGCACACAAAATGAACCCTGATGAGAAAGTGGGGATGAGAAAGTCGGGTGAAACGCCCTGTATTCAGCCACTTTTGTAGTTTTGATTTTTTTGGTTGTTTAAATATCTCGAGTAACGTCCCACAGGCCGGCTCAACACGAGGCCGGATTTTCAACGAAATCGATACTTGGGGCAATCTTCGAGGGGTAGCAATTTCGATGCATCAGCTCTCTACAAGAATACAATTGCTGCTGGAGGAGTAGGAGGAAAAGCTGCAAAAAATCATTTCAGCCGCATCGTTTTTAGTCACAGTATAAAGCTTCACAAAATCTGGTATATCCGCAGTTTCGGTCACAGGCGCTTCATGAATATATTATATAATTCTTACGTATTGAGAGAGGCAGAACGACTGATCTATGTATAAGGCGCTCATACACATTCGCGTCCAAAATTGCAGGCAGAACGCACGCTCCGAAATCGCCTTTAAAGGCAAAGCGCTTTGTCTGGCTTGGTCTGGCTCGGGAAAAGTTCGAGCATTAACGCTTGCAATTATCTGTAATTTCTTGAAAATGTCATTTTTTGCCTTCAAAGAAATGCTCCACAACGTACTAAGCTATTTTTATACGCTACCAGAAAGCACCATGTGTTAGACTAACGGCACAACTTTTTGGTGTAAACATTTTCACCCACATCCTAGACGTTGTGTGCAGCCATAGTGAATAATCGATATCACTTTGCGTTTGTATGTACATTTAAACTTCTATTTAAAGTTACGTTTAGCACTTTATTCGTGCATGCTGTCGAGGTTCGCGTAGTCTCAACAGTTCACTGCCACCGTCGAGGCAAGCGGTCTTTATAAACGGTTTATGATGTAATCACTGACGACAGCGCGGATGCAGTGCGCAGCTTCGTAACGGATGTTTATTGATTTCTCTATGGCGTCGATGCGAACGTGTTCCGTAGTGTCGCTCCGTTTTAGTGCGGCGGGGGTTTAGAGCCTGCATTTGTTGCCAGTCAATAGCAACCACAGACGCATGCTTTGGGGGTACCGATATACTGCTTGGAATTTTTCTCACTAAATTTGCTTACAGCGTCAATCCGAATAGCGAAATACGAATGGCGATGGAAGTGTTGATAGTGAATTTACTTCGGACAGTCCGCCACCCCGCGGTTCAACATCCTGTTAAAGAGAAATGCAAAGTATCGAAAAATGCATCGCCTACCCTCGCATTCTACCGTACCCTTATGTGGCGCAGGAGTGTTTCGTCGAGTTGGCGACATTTTCCTCTACGCGCCGTAGGAGAAGGACGAGAAAAAAAATTACACCATCTCCTCGTAGGGGAACCCTGACTAGTAGGCGAAGCAGCCATGGGGTCGATTCATGTCCCCATTAGTTTTCAGTTCGTAGTTTCCGTTAGGTTGAGGTACGTAGTTACCGTTATATTTACCGTTTGTTTTCCATGGTAACTACTAAACTTCTCACTTAGCGGAACTACGAAAATGGGACATTGCGTGAGCCCATGGCCGTTTCGCACACTACTCAGGGTTCCACTATGGGAAGATGGTGTAATTTTATTGGGGTGGGGGGGGGGGGGGGGGGGGTTACTGTGGAGAGGCATTAAAGAGAGACAGAGAGAGAGATACGTTGTACGTGGCATGAGTGTATCTTTATTTAAGCATTATCATCATCATTTTCAACGTAGGTGACGTCGAGCTGTGGTTGGCGTTCCGCTTTGATTATGACCGCCTTATGGTCTGTGAAAATGTAAAGTCAAGGGCTGTTGTAGTGGATGAACCCTCAAGTTGGTGAAGACGAGGTCGATGCATGTTCCCCGGATGGTTTTGGGCTGCTGACAACGATGAAACGTCGAAGGCGTGTGAACCGTGTTCGTCTCCTGCCGGCCCAGGAAGACACCGGCAACACTGCCGCTCCAGGAGCCCTTAAATGCTATGACGCTACCGGGCGTTCAAGAAGCCGTGCATGCGCAGTGGGGGTGTGGACGCCGCACGGTGGAGAGAGGGACATAGCCCCGACCATGAGAGGCTTCGCATATAAAAAAAATCACACCATCTTCCCGTGGGGAACCCTGATGAGGATGCGAAGCATCATGGGGGTTCCGAGTGGTTCCATTGTGTTGCCATTATGTTGAGTGATCTGGTGTTTGGTAGCGCCAGAGGGAACTCTGCGTCGGGGTCCACACCGGTGGCAAAGGCACGCCAGTACTGTTGTGTGACAGTGGGTAGGCAGTGGTTCTCGAGGCGCCGAAACTCGTCAATCATGTTCTTGTCGATGTTGTCGTCTCTGTGGTAGAATCGATTGTCTCCGTCGGCGTAGGTGAGGTAAAGGTTGTTGACGTTGGTGCACCGGCTGAAAGCAACGTACATGCCCTCCTCTTCGCAGTTTGGTCTTCTTCTCCTTCTTCTTCTTCAGCAGTTCCCGTACGGGAAGATGACGATGGTGGTTGAACTCGAAGATATCTCGTGGTGGATTAGCAACGTACACGCCCTCCCCTTCACAGCCTTGTCTTCTTCTCCTTCTTCTTCTTCAGCAGTTCCTCTACGGGATGATGACGACGGTGGTTGAACGCGAAGCTATCTCGTGATGGATTCTTTGGTTAACCAATTCCTAGGGGCATCCTGCCCCAATCATGATCAGAGCTCTTCGGACGGGACACTGACAAGTGAAATACCCCTGAGCAAAAGATGCTTCGCATCTAAAATAATAAAACAGTATATTTTCTGTGTACGGCCGGGGTCCTCAGTGGATGCCTCCAGCGGTGTCTGCCGTGAACTTTGCCCGTTCAGTCTGCCGTGGCTGCCTGCCTCGCGTACAGCGGGTAACTCTCCCTACCACAGCTCCATAGTCAGGTTGGGACAGAGGTGCACCTCGGATTTGTTGGCAGTTCTATGCATAGCATATACGATGGTCGGTACGTTCGGATACGTGTATTAGCTTTAGCTTGGTTTATGGCGTGCAGTCAGGCGTGGTTTAGGAGGTATTGACCTGGAAATGTAGAAAAAGAAGCATCTGGTTCCTTTGTTTGTTTATCGGTAATTCGTCTACTTTGTGACATTTACCTGGCGGTAGCCGAAAGGTCAGCAGGCTGAGAGGACTTGTGGTCAACGAGAAACGAGACGTTTGTTTCGTTCATCTCATTTCATTTTATTACCTACAGGTCCCCGGATAAAGATTTTATAAAGGGAGGGTTTAAAAAACATACAAAAAAGCCATGAATGAGCTTGAAAAATGGCTTGTGACACTTCGAAAATGTAATGGACAGGTGATTGCAGCAATGGGGTGAGGGGAGTGATTCTATTTGAGGCATTACGTTTTGTAAAGCGGTGACGAAGGAAGTCATTGGGTAGACGTTTCATGTCAATTGCTGGAGGTGTTGCTCAAGGCTGGTATGTGCTATTGAGGTGAGGATAGTTTTCATTACTTCGCACGATTGGCTCCCTTGCTGCACCTGTGTGCTTGCAGCACCTGTAGGTTTGCCGCAGCTGCTCGGACAAGGATCCAGGCAGTGGATGATGATACCTTGGTAAAGGAAGGGTGGCATTTGGCTTTGAAGGACAGTATTGCGGTCTGATTTTCAGCAGGCCAATTACAGGCTGAAATAGGGCTTCATTGTTCGGAGCGAAAATATAACTTCTCAAGGAGATATATTTCCAGAAAAAGAACTGCGTTTGAAGACTCGGAATGCGTTTCGAAGAAGCTGCGAATCGTATTCACGGTTTTAAAAGAACTCATGTTTCTTTTAGGCGTTGTCTCATATTAGGCTTCACGCTTTGGTGGGAAAAAGACAGAACACATCATCTTTTTTTAAAACTTATCGCTTACCATTCGAAATATATAAAAATATAGGGGCTTGCACTTTTAACAAAAATTCAGTTAGAATACAGCGCCGATCACTTGTTACCGCTCTGCCTCAGTGACGGTGTACGCGGAGCTGTTTTTGTAGTTTCATCTGAGATTTTGGTTACCTGATTACCCTATCGCCTACAGAAGGCACTCCAGACAAAATGACTTTTGTCCTTTTCACTTTTCTGAATTGCAGAAAGATTCAATGTAAATTGTGAAATTAATCCCAGGATTAACAATGATATGTGGAAAGGAAACCAAGATAAATGACCAATTTTGCTGCCTTCGAGCATTAAGAATGCCAGGGTGATGTTTATTGCTTCCGCGGCCTTTGCGGCATTGCTTCCGCGGCATTTGCACGTAGCGTGGCAAAATTCTTCATCTTTGACGTAAAAGGAATCAAACAGAAGGCGCAGTCAGTTACTGGCAGAATCAAGCCCTGTGGCTCTCATTCCTTAGATACCCATTTATCGATGTTCCAGGGGTAGTTAACACGTGAAGTTTAGCACGTTGGACCTTCTTATCCCTGTCTGACAGATGTGCTTTCTGCAGTTGAAGCTAAATAAAACGCGTATGTTTGCTGCCCTAGTTTTAACCATCCGATGTGAACGGAAAGACAGCAACAACAAATATGAACAGTACTGTGCAATCGCCCTTATGTTTTTTTATTTATTTAGAGGCAAGATAGGGTCATGTCAGCACCGCAATGCAAAGCTGCGTTATAGGTTTGTGATGATAATCACTCACTCAATCACTCACTCACTCACTCACTCACTCAACTCACATTATTCACTACTCACTTCACTCACTCACTTCACTCACTTCATACTCACTCACTCCACTCAACTCACTCACATCACTACTCACTCACATCACTCACTCATCATCCACTACTCACTCACTCAACTCACTCACTCACTCACTTCACTCACACTCACCACTCACTCACTCACTCATTCGCGCGTTTTATACCAGGTTCAGCAAAC
This sequence comes from Haemaphysalis longicornis, assembly GCA_013339765.2. Classification (NCBI taxonomy): domain Eukaryota; kingdom Metazoa; phylum Arthropoda; class Arachnida; order Ixodida; family Ixodidae; genus Haemaphysalis; species Haemaphysalis longicornis. The sequence goes on along the minus strand of CM023449.1, from coordinate 112,013,158 downwards.
TACTCATCTTCCACTTAATATGCGCCAAACTCCGTTGCAGGCACTCGACTTGACAGGGCTCTCTGCACGCGTTTTGAGCCATCCGGGCAACTGCATAAGGGATTTACTTTCGAAACAGAGTCCCTGCCGGGAACTAACTTCTCAGACGTCACACATCTCGTGCCAACCCACGCGTGCCTAACAAAGCGCAAGTGAAGAATAACGCCGCGCAAAAGCAGGGCGGGCGTTGTCAAGCTCTCAACAACCAGGACTCCCGCGAGGGATTCTACACCCGTCCAGCTTTCTGACGGCATCTGCGCCGCCGCGCTTTCGCGGAGCGACGTGCCACTTTCAGAAGTACGTAGCTGTCGTGTTCCCAGCGGTTCACCCTCGCGCACTGCGCAAGAACTCGCGACACCCTGGCGTTTCTTGTGTTTTCGTGGAGTTTCAGCTGGGCTGGTGAAGTGTGGCGGGAGATGGCGCCCGCGCAAACTCACGCCGCTTGTTGGGGCGCGCGTGCTACCGTTCTTGACGATGCCGCAATCTCGAGGGGCTAATATACAACGCGGCGAAAGTATGCTCTCCGTCCACGAGGCGACAGCGGGAGGCGTTTCCCAAAAAGGGCGAGCACAAAACAATCGAGATTTACGTGGCGCAGATGGCGTAATGGCCTCAATGGGGCCTTCGCGGTATGGTGCGTGTGCATGGCTTGCCGCGAAAGCGCGGCCCCCATCGCGTCGCGTGTACATTTTGTTTTGCTTTGAAGCCCCGTCGGAGACGGCTGAAACGGGGAGCGCATTAGGCCGTTTCGGCGAATTTTCACCCAGCGGGCAGTTACCTGTAAAGGTGAAAGGGTACGCAGCGCCGAGAAGCTGGGAATAGGCTCAAATGTACGCCAGAGAAGTTTTCAGGGTGATAATGGAAAATTTAAAATGCAATATAATTGTCCCACTTCATCCAAACGAGGCCTAACACGTCTATTTGCAGTGTTTCGGCCTATTATAGCTCAGAGAAAACTGAAGCGATGGCTGCATATTTCTCTACTTCTCTGCTCCCCAAAGAGGAGCACGTTTCTAGAAGGGTGCACTTTGAGGCACTTCGCCAAAGTACGGAAAACGTTTGTGCCGCCATGTTGTAAAAATACTTGCCGTGCTGAAAAACAGTTGAATCAAGATTGTTTAGCGAAAGCCCGGTTTTTGTGCCTAGAGCGCGCAGTGAACCCGCATAAAATTGCACCGTAGCACAAAACACGGGCGCTGCTCGGCACGGACGGCGCTGCAGGCGCGAACGCGCTGTTAACTCGAATGTATCCAGCACCTTCATGCGTCAATTCGTCTTTTTGGAACGAATGATCGATTAAACGGCTTCACTGGGAAGCCGCATGTGGCGCTGGCTTGATCATGGCAGAGCTTGAACATCACATTGACGGAAAGAGGTATTTTGTGTGGTAGCACTGGAGTAACAAAGTTTCTTCCCTAAAAATTGGGAGACATCCGAGTCTAGAATGACAACAGGAATACCGCAGAAATATAACCAGAATTCCTATCGTACGACCAAAAACTTTGTTGTGACAACAGAAGCCCTGTTTTCACGACAAAGCCATCCGTTGTTATGACACCCATTTAGGTCGTAGCGCCCAAGACAATTTTTAGATGCGAAACATCTCATGCTCGGGGCTGTATCCCTCCCTCCCTCGTTGTCGTTGTCCGCCGCCCGCACTCTACTGCGCATACGCGTCACTTCAGCCCCGTCAGCGTTTGGGCTGACGTCAGCGCAGTCCACTATAAAAAGGAATAGTTAGGCGGCGCCCAGTTTCGATCCCACGATTCTCTGGCCCAACGAGAGGTACGTGGCGCTTTTCCCACTGCGCTACAAACCGAGACAGGGAGCATGTGCTACGAACGCGCCTTATGTCCGTCACTCATTCAAACAACGTCAAGAAGCTACTGATACATACAACGAAGGCACGCGAAGCTGAACGTCAACGGAAACGACGAACTGAAAACTAATGGGAACTTCAGTCGACCCCATGGCTGCTTCGCATACTACTCAGGGTTCCCCTGCGGGAAGATGGTGTAATTTTTTTTCAACGACAAACATTCCTGTAGTCACAACAGAACTGCCTGTCGCTGCGCCTGCCATCATGCTGTGGTGAAATGGCCAGCTGCTAGAATCACGACATGAGAACACGACAGGACGACAGTACGTCACGCGAAAATACGCAAGCTACAGGAAGCTTTCTTGTCGTCGTTTGCTACTCGACAGCTAAGATGCTACTCGACAGCTAAGAGCGCGACGTATGGGAATTCGAAACCCTTTTGCTGGTGGCGCTGAAGTAGACGCTGTTGGATCCTTCGCGCATACTCGTAAGCGCACTCCAGGCGTGAGAAGACGGGAGGCAGTTCGCTTGTTTCAATGCGATTGCGGTGGGACCATATTTGCGCGAAAAACCGGAGTTGTAGCTTTTTGGTACATAAACTGACTTCGCTGACAGTGCAGAAACCCAAGAAACGACGGAATCTGTACTGAAGCGCGTATTTGAAATATATCGGTAATGTCATTCAATTACATTGAAAGGAAAATTGGGTACTTTGCTGTTTGTGTGAGAACTGAACCGGGGTCCCCCAGCGCGAGCCCTCAGTGATACCGCGATGTAAATCAGCCCGTTGCCTGACGCGAATAATGCGAATCTTCGGCGATGACCTTACATCGCGAGGGAGGCGAAAGAGAAGGCACGTTCACGCGACAGCACGTGAAGAGAACTAGTCGCCCTAGCCACCGAGAACGCTTATTCTTGGGAAGTAATGCTCACATTCTGAAGAGGGTGAACTGTCCTCCGCTTCCCCAGTTTTGTGCCGTAGCAAGTCTGAAGGGGCAATTTAGTCCGACAAAGTGAAGGAAATAATTTCTTCACGCGAGCTTGTTCCTCCCAAAACACAGCGGAGAATCAGTGGCCCGGCACACCAGGCTCACACCGGTGTTCGTGCCCATCGGGCTTGCTGCCCGTGCTTTCGCGGAGGAGAACTGCGGGAGGAACTGCGCTGGTCGTCGCCGCCGGCACCCTCTTCCACGCCACGCAGGCCCGCCGACACGTCGCGGCAGGGCCGAACATCAAAACGAACCGCCACTAACTTCACAAGAATCATGGCAGGGAACCATCGCCAGCCCTGTCTTACAGCTAAAGCGCTACGTTGGGTGATTTGGGTACACTAACGAGGGAATTCATCGTACTAGCGAACATTGGCACAGGGACAAAGCTGGCGAAGACGGCGAAACACACCCTAAAACTTCAACTCAGTTTATGACACAGAAACACGGAAAATGCCTATGTGCACATGATACCGATATGTGTAATCGTACAAACACAGCGAAAACAAACAAAACAGTGTCGGAAACGTCAGTCTTGCTCATTTCACAAAGCCACACCACTGAGCCGCCCCGTATCACAAGGAGTAATTTACACCGACACGTGTGTACGGCAATTACCCCTCGCCCATGTGGAACCAGCTCTCCCTCTTTAAAAAATTGATTTCCTTTGCTGACAGCACCAAAGACGGTGCGCTGAAGCACCTTTCCTCTTCTCTGCTTATCATGAAGGCCTCAACAATTTCTAGGTCTATTTGTCAGGGAGACCTGTACATGATGCGTGTCTGCGAGAAATTTGAAGTGCAACATATGGACCTATGACAGCGATCAGACGGGTGGCCAGACCCCATTTTCGCGTTTACAGCCGCATGGTGCTCTCTAAACCTTACATTAAGGCACCTGCCTGTTTGTCCAACGTTGCGCTTTCTGCGCGACATGGGGATACGGTAGACCACCCACGTCGTGCAATCCACAAAGCTACTTGTGTGCTTTATGACCCGGCTGGGCTTGGTGCAAGGGTTATTTCTCTTACACACCATCTTTGAGGACCTTTCAGAATATCGGCACCTAAGAGCTCGGCAACTTAGAGGCTCTCAGGTTCCAATTGCAACGTTGCAATTGCTAACCTTGTTGCAATTGCGGATAGGAGAAGATGTAACCGTTAAGACAAGGCCATCCATGCAAGCGGATCAGAAACAGCTGCTTGAGAGCATCTGATGTGTGAAAGCGTTGTAGTTACTACAGCGATAACTTGGGGGCGTTGAAGTGTTACCGCAAGGGAGAAAGAAGCTTCTCCGGAACGTACATTTTTAAAGCACTAGAAAACGTCCAGGAATGGTCGACCGAAAGAGAAAAGAGGTGGTGAAAGCAGCTGCGGAAGTGAAGCATTTCGGCCGGGAGATGAAAGCTTCGGCCGAAGTAAAGATTTCTGCAAGTATACATGATTCTACGCAAAATATATAGAGCCAATAGGCGGCCTTCCGGAGCCATAGCGGGTGCGAAGAACTTTGCAACAGAAAAATAAAAAAACGTCGAGCAGAAGGCGGTGGTTGGGGGATAAGACAGATGTCGGGGAGACTGATGCCACCGGGCCCGAGTCTTCAATCGCGTTCTGGGGATCGCATTCGAACAAGAATGGGTGCCTCCTGTTCCTTCACGTACCAGTGGCGAGCGCAAAGAGAGGAAATGGAAGATGGATGTAGATCAGGGGCTTCGGCTCTCCGCAGTCAGGAGCGTGTCGCAGAAGCTGCCTTTCTGTGATTGAGTTCGCTGCTGTCGCCTCTGGACAAAATAAAGAAACGAGCGTTCTGCGGCCTCGGTCCCCGGTTCACTGAGAGCGGAAGTATACATTTCTTCAGCAGCCCGTTTTTCTCGAATGCTCGAGTTGCCGCTCTATTCTTATCGTTTTTTTTATTTTGCATGAATACGTACGTCTTCATTCGTCAAGAAACAGCGAGAAGTTCCGGCGCTCATGTAAGCTATAACGCGGAAGCAGGTATTCACTGCCTTGAATTTCTAGACAAAGTAAGAGACGGCTCCACAACAATCTTGTGAATTCGAGGAATCACAGGAAAGTGGGACACATATTTTATCTTCGGAGACAAATATTCTTAAAAAAAGAAATCGGGATACTTGCATTTAAAAGCCGTCCAGAAAATGAAGCCTACGGGAAAGACCACAACCTTCCAGGCCTGTCTTAAATCACTAAAAGAAGCAGACAGTGTTTGTACGGATACGACACGAAGATTCACGGTCAGCTTGAAGGCTGATCGGGTAACTCGTCACCTCTCATTACCGTCACAATGTCATGGCTTTGCCTGCTTCCTGAGTCACATGGTCATGGCCATTTACACGCAAATTTCTTAGTTTTGTGGTATGACTTTTGTCTTTAATCACCCAATTGCCGATATTCGTCGCTTAAGGAACGTTGCAAGTCTTATTTAAGGCCGAATATTGGTGGTAATGTCATTCTGAAGCTGCCCTAAAAAACTGCGACTGGTGGGAAGGTTTGTACACGTGAACACCGCTTAGGGAACCTGTAGCCTTTCCCAGATTTAAAACAAGACAGAAGCACATAACTTAAAATTACGGCCTTGTTTTAATTGGAATTATATATTGAAATATTTGCTACAAAAGTAGGCCAGAAACACTGGGCGAAAAGGCAGAGACTTCGCACGTTGGTGACACGTGGTAACGTCACTTGGAGAAGCAGTAGAAAAAGAAACAAAATTCTAACAATAAAAAATGACTGAGCATCCTCGCGTAATTAAATTTAAAAAAAAATCTCAGAAGCAGACACTTTTGTACACGAGAGATGAACAAAAAAATGAATAAAATATATTCTTTGTGGATTTGGCACAAGCGGCGTCAAACCCAACAAAAACAAAGCAAATAACCTCTGCTCTATCTTAACTAACAGCTGCTCGTTAAAACTCCACAAACCCAGTCAACTCCCCCCGGTCGCGTAAAAAAAAGCACGGCACCGGCTATTCAACTGCGTACGCTACGCAATATATGGCAATTATTCAATAAAAACTTGCACAGCACGGTTTCTGGTAATCAGCAGCTCCGAGCAAGCGCAGAAAAACAAAAACGGGCTTCCTACAGGGACCTTATGACGCGCTCAATGTTCTTTAATAGGTTGCGCAAAGCTTGGCGCAGTGGCTCGCGTCTCGCCAAATGTCAGTCGGTTGGCGAACCGCGACCGAATCTCGCAAAATCGATCAAACCGATTCGATTTCTCGCCGCCGTCCGCTCAACTACAAAAGAGCGATTAGGCTCGGACTTAAATGTTTCTCGCAGTCCGCAGTCGCCTCATTCATTCCTCGTCCCGGGAAAACGCGGGTGGCGGGAGTTTCTAAACCGAGGAGAAGAAGGGCGCTCCGAAAGGCGTCCGAAGCTGCCACTTTCGACGCGGGGAAGCGTGAAGTCAAGTCTCCCCGAGGAAGCACGCTTCCGGGGCCCGCAGTAGGGAAGTTGAATGCCGCGCCCGAGATGCTAATTACACGCGCCCCTAGCTCGGAGTCGCGCGGAAGTCGATCGGTCCCAGCGCCGCACCATCAACGGGACATCGGGGAGGTCCCGGTCGAAGAAGCTCCTTATCGGGCCTGCCCATGCAGTAGTCTCTGGCGGGCGCAACTACGACGGCGGCGGCGCCAGCGACCGCGACGCGCAGAGTCATTTGCCTCGTGGGATCCGATCATTGTCCGGCGGGCAGAAAAGGGTCGTGGATTAAATCGCGCCCAATCCTCTTTGACGTGTCGCGATCAATTATTGCCCGCCTCGGAAATCGGCTTAGGAAGTCGCGGAACCCTTGCTACCCTCTAAAGAACAGCCGCGGCGAATCTCCCGAAGATGATGGCCCTTATTTTTCTTTAAAAAAATCGGTACGTTGTGTGTGACTTATCATCTTGTTTTTTTTAATTTTCTTTCTCCTCGTATTTACTCTGGTGATATGTTCTTCTTGACGGATTCTTCAGTTCGTTTTTTTTTTAATTCCGAGGAATCTATATGTAACAATTACTGTGCGGAAGCGTGATTTTTGTTCCCCTTTATTGCGTAACCCATTGCTCGCTGCTAGTGATAATGTAATCTCCGTCGGAATAATTGAAAAAGGAAGGAAATTTTGACACCAGGAAATTGATGGCGACAAAAATGCTGCTATCGACCAGTTCTTTTTTGCCTCTCAAAAAAATTTTCTGCGTGTTTCGTCTACCCACACCTTTTTCATTTATGTTTACTCGAAAAAGGACAGAAATGCTTTGGATGGAAATTAAACTGGGTTTATTCTGCTTTCAGGAGTGTTCTAAACTGCAGTTGGCGGTTTTTTACTGTGACGTTAGCAGTCGTTATCACAACTTGTTTATTTTTTCCTTGAACATACGGCTACCAGATCGGATTCCCGCCTCCAGATGCAGTCAACGGCGTCGACTGCTTAGGGTCGCAAAGCTGTATTTTTGTCTACCTAAAATACCCTGTTGAGTCAAGTTTTAAATGCGCCGAGATTTAGGCATGGAATGAAGTGCACTCTAAAAATCGTTCGTTAGAGAAAACTTGGTCGTTCCGGCGAACCGAAAACAAAACCTCAATCGAATACTCGTAGCAGCTGGATGAAAATGGCACTGGAAATAGACCTTCCTGAACCAGAAACAAAAACGACCGAACACACAAGGCATTATGGCGTCACGCAAGTTCAGGCTTCAAATGACCAGGAAGGCAACAATGAGTTTACGTTTTTTTCGGCATATTCGGCATTCGTGACCCGAAAAGCATTTTGCTGGACGGTAATCGTTGCTGCCATCACTCAGAACTTTTGCAATGGGCGGTTTCGAATTACCTGCGGCATATTCTGTAATATTACGTAGAAAGCGCACTGTGCAATACTTCAAGAAGTCTACAACAGAAAGTTGATAGCGTTCGACCATACAAGAAACACACGGAACCATAAAACTTGCTCAGAAAAAAAATTTAGACGTGAATGGTTGACGCTGAATGCTGTGCCTAAAATTAAAGAATCATTTTGTCCTGCACAAGCAAATAGCAAGCGAGGTGTTCTTTGTACCAAACCAAGTGCGCAATAAAATAAACTGGCACAGAAAAATCCACATGACAGTCGCGCTTCGTCTGAACCACAAGGTTTCATGTGGTCTTCAAGGACCACGGCGAACATGGTGCTCACTGTGTTCCTCTCCAATCTCCTAGGCCACAACCCGCGCCACATTACTAGAACACTCAAAAACTATAAAGGTTCCATTGGCTGCGGTGGTTCATTCATAACGTCTGGAGACGCGTCCTGCAGTAATCGCGACGCCGCAAGGGGTGACCACGCAATCAGCGGTGGTCGTGTTCGTGTTCGTTGAAATATCTTTTAATGTTGCTGTTTAAGGCCACGAACCTAAAGGTGGGGTATGAGGCGCACTGTAGTTGAGTGTTACGGAAGAATTTTCACCACCAGGGGACCTATAATGTGCGTCGAAATCTCGACAAACGAGCGTTTTCTTTTTTTGTTTTTCACCTTACCAGAAAAGCCGCCACCGCGGCCGGGGTCGAACACGTGTTTTAGGGCTCAGCAGCACAACGCCTCAGCGACTGAACTAACGCGGCGCGTTGTTCACATGCTGGTGGCGTCCCCTTCTGTAGATAACGTGTTTCAAATATTCCCACGGCCTTCTCCCGGCAGGCCATCGAGGAGACATGGCGTAAAGGGCTGTGTCGTGTAAATTGTTTTCTTTGCTTCGTCTTTACATTTTTGTACTCTTTCTCTCCAGCGGCACGTGTGACCTGTGGCGTGGCGATCAATATCTCCGCTTCTGGGTTCCTCTTCTTTTCTGCTACAAAAAGATGCAAGAAAAAACATCGACCAGCAAGAGGTTCTGTGCTTCAGTGCTAAACTCTGGGTTTTATTAACATGAAGACGCGGGAGTTGTAACACACAGGGTGCGGGCAACAAGACTCTTACGCATAACAGGAAGGTAGTACCGCGCAACGGACATGAAGCGCCTCCTATGTATACAGTTCTCGAAATTAGGAAAGCAGGGAGGAATTTTGCGCGAACAATTATTCTTGGAAAGCTACCAGGACCAATCAGAAATACTAACCTAGGTGCGTTGATTTTGCCTGTCTTCCTTAAGTGTTTGTGAAATCAGAGTAATGGGCATGTTACCGTCAATAAATATCTTTCGGCAAAATTTGTCCAAAAATTAAACTCTGAATCTGTGTCTGAAATAGCAGATAGAGATTCCACACGCTGTTGCGAGTAACACGATCAGGAAAAACTTTCCCTTCGCAGACTCGTACTTGGCTTTTCTCACGGCTTGCGCGAACAACAAGCTATAGACGAAATACTAGTCCCCTTTTTTCGAGTAAATTTTCCCCAACCTAGTCCCCCCACAAGTCAAAGTGACGCCAGGTTTGGAACGAACCTGAAGTCCTCAAAATGTCCGATTCAGCTCACTTCCACCCCACTTACGAGGCCCTTTTCTTCGCAACAGTTCCACCCGTCTTTGTTCCCCAACCGACCACAAGATGTGAAACGCGCCAGGCAAGAGAAGAAAAGAGAAGTTCGTCCCAAGAGGCCAGTGGCTATCTTTCGAAACCTCCTTGTAAGGTCACGCAGAGAGCACCACTTCCAACTCCGTTCTTCGGCCACATCGTTCCTTCTCTTGAGCTTCCACTTCGCCTCATCGCGGGCGTTAACCCGCACACTCAAGCGTGAAGGGTGGGCCTCCTCTGCCCCATCACCTTCCGGCTCCGCATTGAGCCCTCGAGAGTCTCAGGCGCTGTCTCAATTCTGCCGCTGTGGTGCGCGATGCCACCGTCGCTGGCGCAACCGTCTTCACCAGAGAGCTGCCAAAGTTTTCCTCGACTGTATCGCGCCTCTTTCGTGAGGGTTACTTTTTGTGCTCTATTGCTTTTTCTGCACTGCACTTGCCACTTACTCGGACGAAAATAGTTCAGGTGGCTCGTACACGAGTCGGAGTTTTTCTCTCTACGGAGTCTGTTGTAGAAACTTTGAGTTGGCCGATGCTTCTGCATGTGCTATAATTTCCAAATGCCAGAGCAGCTATGCTGCCGCTTTGTACAGAAGTGGGAGAAATAAGAAATGAATGTTCAAGAAAGTTTTCCTGGAGGTAACTGGTGGTAATGATACATTATGTCGCAACTTTTACACCTTCATAAAAAAAAGAAAGCAACTGAAGATACAAGTTTAGGCAAAGTTTGCAGGGTGATTTTAGACATGATACAGATGCGTGGTGAGGTAATAGGTTGATATGAACAAAACGTCCTGTTTAAATATGGCGGCCATAATACGACGTAGGTACATGCATGCTACCCCGTAAGTTTGATGTCCAAAATGGACCATATATTCGAAATCACTGGGGTGCCGCCCATGGAAGTGAGTGCATGAGGTAGCATTGTTTCTTATTGCTTCTGTGTACCTAAGAAAAAACAGTGGACGAAGTCCGGCAGTTCCGATCCACCGCTTTGGCAGCAGAACAGTACTAAGGATGCATAAATCGTTTATAGTACATTGGTTGCGGTAATACCTATCGTCGCCCTACATTAGCATCACGCAACGTTCCGATTGAAATACGGAATATGTTGCACTTCCTGTGCCGTTTTTATGTGACCGGAAGTGCTAAATTACGGACACTCGTCAGTCGATGACAAGTGCGTATATTCGGTCTCTCACGAGCTGTCGTTGGTTTTCAAAGCGGGCTTTAATACGCAGAAAATGTTAAGAAACAGCGTAATTCTAAGCTATATGATATTTACGGCGGACATTTTTAAGTTAAGCGGAACAGTAGGAGCACATTTACATGAAGTAACTTCGAACTACTCAGAATTACCTAAAATAGCCCACAATTTTGTCCTGCCCTAATTTGGTACTGCTGATTACAATAGACTTTAGTTACTTTACTGATTGTGATTGCGGAGGTATGAGAACTTCCTGAACTTTCGCGCTAAGCTTCGTCTTGTCCTTGCACTCTCAAAAGTACTCTAATTTGTTCCCGTCGTAGGAACTATACGGGCTTTGATCTACTTTAAAGTACAAAATAGGGGGCTGATGTATTTTTCTTCACCATTTCCGCGGTCATCATTCACTGCTACGCCGTTTTTCGTAAAGTTATAAAAAAGGAAAAAGGTGGCTGAAACGATGCCAACTACTTTTCACGTACAGCGAAGCAAAGGCGACCGTGCCAGCAGGAGTTGAGGCGAAACAAGCCAAAAGCAATAGCGCGGGCCTCCACAGTCGACGATTTGGATGCTTTTGTCTGGCAGAAAAAGTTCCAGTCGCCGCACCGTTCCCCACACATACACGGTAGCGCATCGCAGACGCTAGCCCAGCTGCCACATCGAAAGGAGGGAACGACCGCGCCGTGACAGTGCCGCCTTTCTTGATGGCTTGCTTTGCGGTTCTCACTCTTGAAAAATTTACCTCCGAGATACGTGGAATGTATTGTCAAGCTAACACCACGCAGAAAGCTATGGAGTTAATAACGTTCCATCAATGTCAATCTAAGCTATAAAATTAAGTGCCCGTGCTATGGTCAGAGTGTCTGTTCCCGTTCGAAGAAGAAGATATAACTGGCAGTTGTGCTATGTCTTTCGAACTAGGTGGCGATTGCGAAGAGAACGTTGATATACGGCCCGCTGACACTCTTTCTCGCGCATTCAGTCGATAACGCTTGAGGTTCGCGTATTCCACGGGCCCGCCTGGGCAACTTCAGCGAGGAAGGCTGCGGGAAATTGATGGAGGAATGGCTCTGCAGGATGAACGCGTTAAAAAGACAACGAGACCAGAATGACACCCTGTCGTATACCTCAGCGTCTTCGTCTGTACTTGCGTTTTCAGGCGTCGAGTCGTTGCGAAACACTGGTGGGAAGCACTGCAAAGTTTCTGGCACATTCTCGTTATTACTCTGGGGCACCCACGGTTGAGCGGTGTCTTGAAGGGACACCATGTGCGGGCCCACGGTGGGTAGAATTGCTTCATAAAGCATAAATCACTGCCAGGGTGACGTTTTTTTTATTACTGTATGACTCAAATATCATTATCGCGCTGTTCTTGTGAGAAGTAGTCTGTTAGGCAAACCCGTGGTTAAGTTTCCCTTTAATGTACTCAAGCGACCAACCCTTGCGCCATCCGAGCGAATTCGGTGAATTTAGCAACCTGCAAGTGCATACGATGTGACTGAAAGGTGCGGTCTGTGCTGAGGCAGTGCGCAGTGCAGTGCGTCAGATCACATTGCTTGATGCAACCAAAATGTTCAGCGAAATTGTGCGCTCGACATCGTCATTCGATAAAATTTCATTGTTGGCCGCAGGTATAGATCAAAAGAGTAAATTGTGGTTTAGCTGAAGCACAGAATTTTCATAGGGTGCAAAAATCATACCAATTAGCGCAGGAAACGTCTTCATGACAAAAACCGGTATGTCTGTCTCTCTCCCTCCATTGAGCTGGTTTTATGAATTAGCGACAACGATAACAACAGGTGTGAACTATTTTACTGAGCATGCTAGTTACTTAAACTTCAGACACTCTCTTTTTTCAGCATTGCCTTACAGTTTGTAACTTTGCAATGCAAATACGTAGCATAAGGTGGGATGCAATTGGAAAACGCATAACCCGGCCGATAGCTCCCATGCCATATCTCATGAGCAAGCTGTTTTAAAGCTACAGATTTCCAAAATAACAAATATAGGTCGTTTCCGCAAATACGACAGAAAGTTTCATTCTCGGTGTTCGAAAACTCATATGGCACTTACCTCTGAAGTTTAAATTTAAGGTATATTTACTTCGCTGATTTCAAAGCCTTAGTAATAAGGGAACAGTAATGGTGGACTCAACTGTCTAAGCGAAGGCGGAGCGAAGTGTGACGCAAAAACGAGTCTTCTGCAAAATATCCAAGCAATTGAGAACGCGGTTCTGCCTTTCTTGTTTAACATCAGCGTGAAAAAGAGGTAACGAATTTTGAGTGCGAAAATCATCTAGCGCCGCGACGTTAGTGGACGGTAAACAGAGTTGTTGTGCTCTAGATGAGTGATGAAATAGATGGCAGGGTCCGACACCATCATGCCCGCCTCCGTTTAACGACGACGACGATGGTTGAACGCGAAGCTCTCTCGGGATGGATTCTTTGGTTGGTAAATCCTACACTTCGAGTATGTCCACTGTGGAGGTACGCGCCACTTTTCTAGAAAACCCATAGCAACTCTGGTGTACACTCCGTAGGCTGTAAGCTTGGGTTTGGGGTGTACGGTGCGAATCGGTACCTGCTGCGTGGCGTTCAGTGAGCAGTTGTTCGAGTGGGCGCCAGTTTACAGTGTTAAACCTTAAGATATGATGTTAGGCCTAACGTCCTAAGCCTGAAAATGAGAACTTAGGCGTAACGTCTTATGGCTAACAGCCTTACCTCACGCAGAGCAACACCATTCTTCTCGTGACGGTTTTTTTTGGTGGTCGTCTGAGTTTTCCAAACCCCTTAGAGCATGTCGAAATGGAGCAATCGGGTAGACGCCTGCTTCCTAACACGAAGGACCCGGGTTATATTGTGGCCACGGGAAGTGCTTGTCTTTCATTGCAGCGATTATCATATCATCACCATCGTCAGACAAGTTTGGTTTTCCTGCCGTGCGTATTGGCGTTCAACGACGTCAGTGAGGACACTGAGGCTTCGCTTTAAAATCACAAGTATCGAAATTTCAAATCGTGTTAAAGTTCCTCTGGTGGTCTAAATTATTTCGTAGCTTTCCACTAGCTCGCTTCTCGTTGCCCACCTGCAGCGTTCAGGTGTAAAAACCAAAAACTCAATTTTTGATGCGCTGGTGTCCCGTAAACTGCCGGGGCTCGAAAAAAATGGCCGCCATCCCACCACGCGAAAGTGGATATCAAGGAAAGCTTTTGTAAACCACTGAACATGCTTATGGCGGAGGTTATGAAATGTTCATTGTCCCCTCGGCGGGCTTGTCGCTTGTGCTCGCCTTCTCTGGGGGCAAATGCTGTGTCCTGCGTAGCCTGACGCATGCCCTCGCACTCGAATGATATCACACCCCCGTTTTCGAGAGCAGCTGCAACCTAATCTTTACCAGGAACCATGTGGGAGGAGCCAAGAACAATGGGGACCCATTGTTAACGGGCGCCTTATCCCCAATCATGCATTTTCGACGCTTGTTGTGTGGTTTTCTCTTTACACGAATACTGAGCTATAGTCCGTATGTGTACTTAGCCTGACGCATGCGCTCCTCGTCTTGGGTGGAACAGTTGGGTTCTGTCTGCGTTTTTTGCTTGCAACGACACCAAATGTTTCACCAACGAGAGAGCCAGCAGCTTCTCTGTAATAAGCGCTTGTGTTTGGTTACGCACTCAGAGCCAGAAAAAATAATAATCACAGTACCGTAGTATAGTAACCCACTTTTTTAAAGAGGGAGATGAAGTTATTCAAGTGTGTAATAAAAGTACATAAGTAAAAACACAACAGATAGGGGTACCTAATCAGTGATTGTACAAGGACCCTTATTCGGTTACTGCGGGTGGATACGGCTGGATCTGACGAATACAAGCAGCTGCAATATAGTGATTAATGTATACATATCTGAGGAAAACCAACTTGCGGAAGAACTGCCTTCTCATTCAGTGCGTATAATGTATCGTAACTTAACGGGCGGGGAGAAATCCCCTCAGTAATTAAGAATTCACGGACATTCGGGGAATGCAGCCAATAAAGCACAGGCCAAAAAAGCTGTTTATATAGCGCAGATAGTTTTATATTTACCGTTGGGCATTCTTTTGCGAGAACCGCAGTGATACGTGCACATGGCGGATACTGATACCACCAAACATCAAGCGCTAGTTAGGGTGTTCACCGCTACCATTAACACGACTCATCATCGTGTTCATAATATGCGCGACATTACGACTCATAATCGCTGTTTGTCGACAAGTCAACAATACCGGTGAATTCCGCCTTAGTCGTGTTTGAAATTCGACCTTTAAAATTCCGGTGACATCTCCCGAATTTTCAAGCGTTTGCCGTCGGTGTTTGCAGAAGATGAACGGCCGCATTGATTGGCAAAACTGTTGCGCCTACCCCGCATCGCATCACAACAGACCACAGTGAATCACACATATACCCTTACCTTCTTAAATCCTGTGCGGTCAAGACCAGTTGACGGCATTTACCCCGCGTCATTAAGCAAGCTCTTTAGGCGCGCCTCGCAGACTCGAAGTGCCCGTGTGAACCCGCCTTAACACTCATACGATACTCACCGGCGGTTTCTAAGGCATAAAGCAGTTTTTATCTTTCCTACCCGCCTATATGAAACATTTAAAACTTATAGGATGCAAGACGTCTGGTTACATTCTATAGCGGCTACACGTCCACGGCTAAAGTCGTGAGCCGATGTACCTACAAGAATAACTAGACGACAAGACTGTACAATAACAAGAATGTAGCATAATATACGGGGATTTCCGTCTCTACCTCCCCTCCTTCTCCCCCCTCCTGCATATTTTAGGCATAGAATCTATTGTTTCAACAACACCGAGTCATAGCCCAGCCTTTGAAAGCGTAAACTGCGGCCCTCGCAATTTCTAAAGAAAAAATTCCCTCCCGAGCGCTACGACAGCGAAACAAGAGAGTGTAGAGAGCGTGTTCTGTTCCCGCACCCTCCCAATTTGCGCTATCCCAGGGTAGAAGGACGTTAGTGCTGAAGAAAGACGATCTATGCATTTTTTGTTTGCAAACGTACAGCAGTTTGTATGACTCCGGTACGGATCAGGACATATTGGGAAAAAAAGCAAGAAGCAACTTAAGACATACAAAAGAAGGTGCTCTTGTCTTCATTGTCATGGGTTACTTCCCACGTCCTTTTATACGTCAATACCAAAGTAGAGCATCTCTAGTTAGTGCTACGGAACAAGAAGTCGGTATCTCTTTCTCCAGTGAAATGCAACGGCAATGGAGACGTCGTCATTCGATTGAAGAACGACCCGTGCATAACGGCGCCCCACCAATGGTTGCCGCCTTGTGCCGCAAGCGGCGCTTTTTTGGAGAGGGTTTCCTCAGCCTGAAGTTTTGCGGTGCGCAATCCTACTGTCTCTCTCGCAGTGAGTGGTGCTGCTGAATTTTTCAGTACGATTAGGGACAACTGCACAGACAACCAGTGGTATTCAGGGGCCGTAAAAGATTGTTTTATGAGTGTCGCGAGCAAGATGACAAACCGTCAGTAAAGTCGAGTGTATGTCGTCGTGTCATTCTAGATGCATAAGAAAAACATGTAAATTTTAAAACGTTTGCAATATTTTTTTTTGCCATAGA